>PVJH01005691.1:34776-109474 GCA_004026705.1 Nesogale talazaci | reverse complement strand
CCCGCCCGCCCATGAAGCCGCCCTTCAGAGCTCCCCCCCCCCCCCGCCGACCGGGCGGGCCGAGGCTCGCTCCAGGTGCTGAGAGGCCCAGTCAGGCGTGCCCGGACCCCCAGCGTGCGCAAGGCTAGCCCACCTTTCATCTCCAGCATGATCGACTCGGGCACATCATCTCCCTCCACTTCCTTCCGCAACTCTAGCCTCTTCTTCCAGTCCTCCTCGTTGGGGACCACCACCACCACTTTGCGAGAGAAGGTCTTGAACAGCAACAACTTCCGCCGCTGGCCGGAATTGTACACGTTACACTGGACACGGAATGAGGAGACGGTGTAGGAGCAGGAAATAAGAAACCGTTCCTCAGCGGCGATTCGCCCACTCGCTGGCTGGCTTTCGGCAGCAAGGGCGATCTTCAGGTACGATACGATCTCAGTCGCAGCCTCACAGGGAGCGAGGACAGCGGGGGCCACAAAGTCGAGGCTGAGAGGGGCGCGGGGATGTCCCGAGGCCACAAACCGACCAAGGGGTGGAGCGAACTATCCCAGAAGTGTCCCGCCCTCTTTTCAAGGCCCGTCTCATCCGCTTTAGAGTCGGAATTCACACACGTGGGTGAGGAGTGCCTGAGTTCAGGCAAGCACCATACCCACCGCACACAACCATGTGGGTTAGAAGCAGGTGGCTGGACTCTGCTCCTTCATTGGGCCTCGCGCTACCGGGGTGCTCCCCGGGGACCGCTAAACACCAGGCCAAATGGCTACCAGATCCTGCCGTCCACCTGTCTGAATGTCTGCATAATACCTGATCGAGAATGAAGTTTCTCTTTGTCCGGGAAGCGATCTGAACCAGCTTACTAAGGCACTGGGAGGCTTGCTGAACTAAAAGGTCTCGACTCTTGGGGTCCATCTCTGGTTCCTCAGGCCCCTTCGTCTGTTGAGAGTGAGAGGAAGGGAAGACACACGTTATGCAGCAAGTTAAAGCCCAATTGTCCTTGTGACTTGGCACCTTTCAAATGCTGGCGCTACCGCATCCACCCGTCTCCATCCAGGAACAGTACAGAGAAGAAAACACACCCACTGAGGAAGGGTGTATTTCTCTCTGGGGGCCTTGTTCTGTGACCCTGAAAGACTAGCTTGCCTGGGGGGGTGGGGAAGAGGAAGGGGGGACAGCCTCCGAGTTTCTTGGAACCTCCACGGCGGAGGCCCCCCTCATCCCACCCCGAGACTCACCCTCATTTGCCTGAGCACAGTCTCTGCTCCCAGGACGTTGTATCTTT
This sequence comes from Nesogale talazaci, assembly GCA_004026705.1. Lineage (NCBI taxonomy): Eukaryota > Metazoa > Chordata > Mammalia > Afrosoricida > Tenrecidae > Nesogale > Nesogale talazaci. Next base: position 108,207 of record PVJH01005691.1, on the reverse strand, counting down.
TCTCAGGGTTCTCTTTCGTGAATTTCAGTGCCCACTGGGTCTTTCCAGATGCAGGGAGTCCCACCATCAAAATCACCTGCAGGGGCAGGGGGGTAGGGAGGCAGGGGAGAGTGAGCGTGGTCCCATGGCAGCTTGGGGGTTAAGGAGTTGGGAGAGCAAGCCGCCCGCCCCCCACCCCAGGCCATGGGCAGCGCATCTCTGTGCACTGCCCGGCTCACCTCACACTCCTCCAGGGTCTTGGGGGGGACGGCCGTGCGCACCCGCTCCTCCACAGGCACAGCGTGGATGAACACACACGCTTCTGGGGCTGGGAAGAAGGGCTCCTCCTTCTGACCAAAGTTTAATTCTACAACACAATTTTTACAGAGGACATGGGGGAGGAGGGCCCGGTCTGCCAGGGATTCCTTGTTGATCCGGAAGGCCACACCTAGGTCTTCTCCGTTCTTGGAGAAGGAGAGTTCTACTTCTTCAGTCTCAAAATTCTACAATGACAAAGGACAAGGGCACTTGTGGGCGCGCGGGGTCTGCGGTGGGTGCGGGCTCTCGGCGTCGCTCCCTCGGGGCGGCTACACTGCCCAACTGAGCATGCCACGCCGGGCGGGAAGCGCGGCCCAACTGGCCCCTGCGGCCACTCCAGGCCCTCCACCCCCATCCACACCAGGACTTACAGCGCAGCAGCCAATGACATCGTTCTCTCCAAAAGTCTGGCCAAACTCCTCAAACTGCCCGTTTTCTGCCTTAAGTCCTCGTCCATCAAAACCATACGAGAATTCGTCCTCCCCTACAAGAGGCAGGTCGACAGGTTAGTTACCGAAACCCTCGGTGCTCCAGGGAGCAAGCAATGGGGTAGCGGGCAGCAATGAGGACATTAAAAAAAAAATCCTTTTACCAAGTTGTGGGTGAGAAAAATCAACAGACCACCCAACTCGTAGGAGTGAACCCTCTGTGCAGCCTTCTTTCATGGGGAGATTCTGGGTTACCTAGCCAAGGGCAGAAAAGGAATGCTCAGAGGCTCTGCCCGGAGCAGGGGCAAAACATCTTGCATTAGAGACAGTTTCTACCGTTACCGAAGACAACAGACATCGCAGCGCAGTCTCAGCGTAACTACTGTCACTTAGGCCCAAGCAAAGCAACGGGAGTCTAGTTTCTTGGTTTATGGCCAAGATCATGGCAACTTCTGCTAAGGAGATGCAGACGGACCGGCTTCCGGCATACAGATGACTCGATGAATGGGCTCAATGAGCTGGCTAGACTACCTTGGCTTCAAAGCAGACTTTCCCCTTGGTGACGCCGTATGTGCTCCTCGCGCCAGACCAAAGGGTGGGGAACTTCTCTGAGAAAAGCGGCTGCCCTCCATAGCGGTCTTTGCTCACTTGGAAATGGAGATCCGAGGTATCTGTGAAGAAAGAGGCCATCGGTTTGCTCCAGTGCCCCGAGCAGAAAAGCCACCAGCAGAGAGAGCTCAAACGGTTTGCCCAGGATGGGACAGCTCAGGCCACTGAGTGACAGCCTCTGAAATCCCGCGGCCCAGAGGGGTTGGGGAGAACGCCGCCGTCTGCCTGCTTCACACGTACACGTGTCCAGGTTCACCAGCGTCTCATCCTCCTCCTCCTCTTTTGCTTCTTCTTCAGGGGGTGGTGGGGACTTTGAGCTACGCACAGGAGAGACAAGCAAAGGCAACGTCACTGTGGCCCTCTCCTCCTCCTCCTCGCGGTGTCGGTTTTAAGCTATCGGTGAATATAAAATCCTAGCACACAGCTCGGCGGGATGACGGGAGCGCTCCGGGGTGCATTACTTCATCCCCGGCAAGGCGGGCCTCTCGGAACCTGCTCCGTTTTTTCACGCCACCCTCTTTTCCGACTTTCCAAAAGCAGAGAAGACCCTCCCTTCGGGGTCAGGGATGGGCGCCCTCACCGGCTGTGGTAAGCCTCCTCTCGGAATTCATAGTAAGCTCGACCATGTTCATCCTTTTCATCCCGCTGTCTCTTTACCCCCCGCCGCTCACCATCTGAGCCTGCTGGTTTGGACTTTTCACTATCTTGGTCATCTCCTACAAGAAGGAGGGAGAGAAAATCAGCGGCTGGGGCACGGGGGTGCAGTCTGCTCAGAACCGAGAGAAACTTAAGGAGGGCGGGCGGCGGGGGGTGTCTGAGTCTCCTCAGAACCACCAGGTCTCTTCCCACTATGGCACCCAAAACGTCCGGGTTGCCAAGGCTCCCCTCCTGCCATTGGCTGGGATTTTATGTGAAAGGGGAAAAAGGGGAAGAAAAAAAAAAAAGCATCGGATGTCACAGACTAATCAGAGTCAATCCAGGAGAAAATTTAGCTCACATTCTAAAGTCATCAGCTCAAGTTCGGTCTGACCCAAACACTCCTCTATGACATAAAATAAAATAGCCTCCTAATCTTAAAACACACACACACACACAACAAAAACCTATGACGGGTTCATTGAATTTTGATGGCCAGATCTGGATTTGAGCAGTTCACACCTAATGCTTATTTCCATGACTTCCACAGTTTTGCGATAACGACCGTGCCCTGGGCAGGACCGACCCCCTAACATGTACACATTGAGTGTATGTACACATTGTGTGTATTTTTCCATTTTCAAAAACGCACACTCCTGGCCTGCCTGACTACTACAGCGAATGGACTCTGGTGCATGACCCAAAGCTATTATTTTTATCGTGGACATTCAGTGAAAGTTGTGAGAGCAAAACCATGCCGGTCACAAGAGACCCATAAATAAAACTGCACATCATTTGGGGCCTAAAGGTGTTGTTAACACATTTAGCAAGATTCTTTATAAGGGGGAAACTGCCCGGCATACTGCCTTCTGCTCGGCGACCCTCAGGAGGTCCTAACAACGATTCTTTCCTTAAAGCGGTCCATTCTCCCTCGTCATTTCTGGCTACCTGCTATTTGGACACAATGGTTACGTAATGGGACTTTTGCTCCAGGGCAGGGGACAAACCACCGGCAAGTTGCATGTGATTGTCCTCCAGTGGGTTCCTATTATATCATGGAATGCAGGAGTCACCCTCCAGCACCCTACCCTCATTCCCCCCCCCCCCAATAAAAAGCAAAACTAAAATATAACCCACAGAGAATGAAGGCAACCACCTCAGCTGACCGTGCCCTGGGCAGGACTGACCCCTAACAGGTATTGTTATGGATGGGCTCTTATCCGCTCAAGACTTCCAGCAACAAAGTCCGGTCACTAACACCCCAGGGCAACGCCACAGTCTGTCCCACAAGGTGGTCCCAAGAACCCACCAGCGCCCAGGTGTCATGCCCACTCGGTATGGGGGAGGAGGGGGTGGGCGCAGAGTCTGAAGCCTGAGACCCTTAGCACAAGCCCCAGGCGGTCTGCAAACAAGCCCGTCCAGCAGCTAGCTGGGGGGGGGGGGGGGGGGTTGGGGTCAGCGACCAAGTTCAAGGGGGCCAACCCCGTGGAAGCGCTGGCTCCGGAACCTTAGCTCTCTCCCGCGGGTTAAACCCGACACCCTCACACCCCGACCTGCCTGGGCCCCTGCAAGGTTCCGTTTCGCCACTGCTCCAAACCCCCCCCGCGCCCCCCCCCCCCCAGCCAGGCGCCCGGCCCGGCGCTTGCCCGGAGCGGACTCTGCGGGTCTGCGCCTAGGGCTTCCCACGCTGACTGCGGAGAAGGCGGCCGTCGGGGAGCCCCGAGGCCTCCGCCTCCGAGGGAGGGGGGCTGGCTGCCCCGGGGCCCCTGCGCCGCCCCGGCTGCCCTCCAGGTGGCACGGCCAGCCCCCTCCACAGGTAGCCCGCGAGCGGGGCAGCGCGCCGGCACACCCCACTGGCCCTCCACCCGCTGGCGCCAAGGAAGCGGCGGAGGCCGGAAGCCGACGGCGGGGGCCCGTCGGGGCGGCCCCCAAGGCTGGGCAGGGCTGGAGCCCACCTCCCCGGGGGCGTCCCGCCAGGGGCACCGGGGCCCGGGCGGCCAAGCTCAAGGGCGGGGTGCGGGGTGCGGGGCGCACCCAGCGGCGGGGAGCCCGGCCCGGCGGCCAGCTCCTCACCCTGCTCCTCGGCGGCCTTGTCCCCCGGCGCCTCCGACCCCGGCGCCTCGTCGCCGCTGCGCTCCTCGGGCTCGTCCTCTTCCCCCTTGCCGGGGCCCTGCTCCTCGCCACCATTGAGCCCGCCCGAGCCGGCCGTGGCCTCCGCCGGCGGCGCCGAAGCCTCGGGCTGGGCCGGGGCCGGGGCCGGGGCCGAGGCCTCGCCGGCGGCCGCCTCCGGGGGCTCCGGCGGCGGCGGCGCGGCCAGCTCGGAAGCCTGGGCAGGGGGCGGCTCTTCGTCCTCGTCCTCGTCCTCCAGCAGGGCCTCCTCGTCCTCCTCCTCGTCGTCCTCGTCCTCGTCCTCCTCGTCCCCGCCCGGGCCGCCGCCCGACGCGGCGACGGGCCGAGGCTCCGCCTTGCAGGCCCCGCCGGGCCCGGCCCCGCCGCCGCCGCCGCCGCCGCCCGCCTCGTCCTCGAGCATCTCAGCGTCCAGCGCCTCCTGGAGCCGCTGCGCCAGGTCCACCTTGAGGCCGCGCGAGTCCAGGCCCCGCCGCTGCAGCTCGGACCGCAGCTCGGTCACTTTCAGCCGCTTCACCTCCATCGCCGCCGCCGCCTCCTCCGCCTCCCGCCGCCTCCTCCCCTGCGAACCGTCGACCGAGCCCGACTGCGCAGGCGCCGCCACCGCCGCCCGCCTCCGCCTCCGCCTCCCGCGCCGGCCCCGAGCCCGCGCGGCCGGGCGAGCGCACGCACGCACGCACCGAGGGCCGCGCGCTGCCTCCGCGACGTGGTGTGGGTTTCGCCCGGCCTGCCCCCCGCCCCCCTGGGCGCCCACTGAGCTCCGGACCACGCCACGGAGGACGGGCTCTCGGCCGGCGGCCCCGGGGTCCCCCTACTCCGGGCGCGCGCGGAGGACGCTGGCTTGCCCTTCCCGCCCCTTATCGCCTCCTCGACCAATCGCCGCCGCGGTTTTGACCGCGCAGCCGCACCGGCGACCGCGAAGGGAAGGGCTGGCTGCTGCTCAAGTGCCTCGTAGCACGGAAGAGTGTGCGCGCCTGTTTTCCCGTACTCCTGCGGAGGTTGCTGCGCAGCCGTCTGGGGCATCCTTCCCAGACGCCCCTCCCCTTCCCTCGGGGACCCTCCTCTGGTCCTTCGACCAACTGCCACCCTGCGAGTTTGCTTGCCAGCCCCTTATTCCTCAGGACCACGCTCGCAGCTGCTGCTAGGAACTAAGCATCGATTTCTGCTTTCCCCTCGTTTGAGAAAAACGTCATCAGGGCCTCTGTTGCACCACAAACGTCCACCGGTCATTGCTTTCCCACTTAGTAAACAATAGGACGCTCCAGAACCTAGGAACACAGGAGCCAAGACGCTCTCCCATAATGGCCTCAGCTTCTGCCTAGCGACAGACGTCCCGACTCCGCCATGCGGCTCTCTGATTGGCCAACTTGAATCGTTAAAGGCAGTCCTGATTGGCTGTCCGTAATCGTTCGGGATTTTTTTCCTATTGGCCGAGGTGCCGAGGGGACTTTTTCGGCTTGACGCGTCAGGCAGGTTGGGGGGGAGGAGCCACTTCTGCGGAGGTACTTGTCCAGGGCCTGTTCTGATTGGACGCCGTGACGCAAAAAAGTGCGACCCTTTAGGTACTAAACTGTCCGGGACGCCGACCCTTTTGTCTCCCCGCTTTCTCCGTACGCCAGGTGGAGTCGACTTCCGGGCGTAGGCGTTGGGAGGAGATGTGGGATTGCGACCAAGTGGCTGGTGCGTCGCCGTACGTGGGTTAGGCCCGGAGACTTCGTTCTTAACAGTGTAGCCGCCTCGTCGCACCTGCTCGCTGAAGAAGTATAAATACAGGGCAAGGAAGCAGGCCACCTCACTCGTTGTTCCCCACGCGCCCCGCCTCCTGCCTTCCACTTCCAGGTCAGGGGAGGGTGTGTCCAAAAGGACCAAACCGAACCCACCTCCTTGGAGCAGCTTCCCACTCGGGGACGTTGCGGGCCGAGGGTGCTGGAGTTGCCCCCAGTGGGGTCCCGAGGCTGCGCCTCTGCTGCGTCGTTCTGCGGCACGACGACTGGTGGATTCGAACCGCTGACCTTTGGGTTCGCACCCCAGCGCTTCCCCCGCGGCACTACCAGGGCTGCTCGTTCCGATAAAAAAAAAAAAAAAGAAGCAAAGTGAGCGGCGTTCCTCGCCCGCTTAACGCCTTTCCGGGATCTGCACCCGGAATCTCCCCTTCATCCATCATTTCCTCTTTGGCGTCCCGCTCCCCGCCCAGCCTTTCCTGACTCGTCTGCGCGCGTCTGGAGAGAGAGGAAAGCGCACCGGGAGAAGAAAGCAGAGCCTCCCGGCGAAGGGAAATTTCCTGCTTTCTGAATTGGGGGCCCACGTCGGCTCGTTGTCTTTGGACGCCCCCCCCCCCCCAGAGGGCTGCGCCAGGGACTTATGGAGAAGCGCCTGCAGGAGGCTCAGCTGTACAAGGAGGAAGGCAATCAGCGCTACCGCGAAGGGAGGTACCGCGAGGCCGTCAGCCGGTACCACCGAGCTCTGCTACAGCTGCGGGGGCTGGACCCCAGCCTGCCCTCCCCGCTACCGAACCTGGGGCCCCAGGGCCCGGCCCTCACACCCGAACAGGAAAATACTCTACACAGCACCCAGACGGACTGCTACAACAATCTAGCCGGTAAGAAGTGCACTGGAGGGGGTGTGGGATGCAGACACACAGATCAAGACCATCTGTGGACATTGGGGGGGAAAAACCAGATTTTTAAAAAGGGTTTTCTTATTGAAGCATAAAGTCGTGGTGGTAGTGCTCAGAAAAAAAAAAAAATAGGTTCCCTTACATGCATTTGGAGTCTTTCCAAGGCCTTGGGCTCTAAGTGGGTTTCTAAAGATCAGTGCTTCTGGAACTTCACCTCCCCACCCCCCAAAAATCCATTTTAACTGCCATCAAGCCCATGCCGAGTCATGGTGACCCTACAGGACAGGGTAGACCTGCCCCTGTCAGTTCCAAACTGTTAACACTTTATGGGAGTAGAAACCCCTCCTTTCTCCCGATGAGCTCCCTGGTTTCGAAATGGGGACCTTGAGGTTTGCAGGCCAAGACATAACCACCACGCCACCAGGTCTCCTCCTCAAAGGTCGTGTAAGCGCTGTTAAAACACAACTCCAGGGCTGAGCCCGGGTGGCGTAGTGGTGGTGCGCGGGACTGAGACCCACTGGGGTGGAAGTTCAATTCCAGCTCCACAGGAGCAAAGGCTGGGCCTCCCACTCCCACCACCAGAGGGCATTGATGCCTAAAAAAAAAATAAAATAACACCCCCCCCCCCAAAAAAAAAAAAAAGCCACCACCCTCCGAGGTCCTGATGTTGTACTTCTGACAGGGCTGCACTTCCAGTCATGGAAGGAGTTAGGCACTCTTCAGAAAGAAACTCGGCATATGTGTATGGTTAGGGTCATGTTTCTTGAAGGGAAATTTATTAAGTGGCAGAGAGGCCATCGTTTCAGTTGGGTGAACTGTCTTGAATGGCTTTTCCTTATTTCCCTTCAATTTTCCTAGTGATTCTCAGCCTCCCAGGGGCCTCCACACTTTCATACAGTCCTCATGTGGTCGTGACCCTCCAACCATACATTTTTGTTGCTGTCTCAGCACTGTTATTTTGCTACTGTGATGAGTTGAGAGACCCCTGTGAAAGGGTCATTCGACCCCCAAAGGGGTCATGACCACAGTTGAGAATCACCGCACCAGACTGTAACCTGAAGTTAAGTGGACCCTCACGCACCCTCAGGAGTCGTGGTGGTGGTCACCTGCTAAGAGAAAACTCTGCCATTTGGACTCTGCAGCTGCTCTGAGGGAGAAGACGGGGCCAGTCTGCCTCTGTAAAACATGGTTAGCCTCCTCCCCCACCTCCCGGAGGGGCAAAATGAGCCCATACCAAGGGCTCAAGTTGAAAGAAAATGTTTTGAAAATGAGGTTAGCCGGGAGATACTGGCTACAGGGTACACATGAGTGCCCTGTGTGACTTCTTGCAGCTACATAAAAATCTATAATTAGCTCAAGAGAAATATTTTAATTAAGGAAAGAAGCGACGAGAGCAAGCTTGAAGACTCCCACTGCTGAATAGGAGATAATTTTAGCAATCAAAAAATTAAGGCTTTGCCATCAAGCAGCATCGTAGTGTAGATTATGGCAGGCATAACATGTTTTTTTTTTTAATCATTTTATTGGGGGCTCATACAACTCTTATCACAATCAATACACACATCCATTGTATGCAGACCACATTTGTATATTTGTTGCCATCATCATTCTGGAAACATCCTCCTTCTACTTAGACCCTTGGTAGCAGCTCTCCCCATATTTCCCCTCCCTCCCCACTCCCCCCGCACCTCATGAACTCTTAAAAATGTAAGATCTTACCATTTGATCTCCTCACCTTTATTTTAAAATTGTTTTCAGTTTAGAAAAGGAAAAAAAAGGTGAAGGGGAAATTCACTTAAGCCTCTGGTGGGTTCCCTCTGACTAAACTAGGGATGGGAGTAGCCTTGTTATTTATTTATTTATTTAGTGTTTTTTTTTTGGGGGGGGCATCACTGCCCTCAGGTGGTGGGAGTAGGAGGCACAGCCTTTGCTCCTGTGGAGCTGGAATTGAACCCCCCCATCCCAGTGGGCCACAGTCCCGCGCACAACCACGACGCCACCGGGGCTCAGCCCGGGAGTAGCCTTGTTATATAATAGAATGCATTGGGAAATAAATTGTTGCAGATGCTGTTAGATCAATATGTATACACATTAGGTTAAAGATTGTATACATTAGGTTAAAATTTAACACCTTATCACCTGATCTCCTTTTTGACCCATTTAAAATTGTTTCTGGTTTTCAATATTTTCTCCTGTTGATTCAGGTGTTTCTCTGTTTTACCTTTGTTATTGTTCTAGTTTGTCTTTTTAATGTTTTTCTGTGTAAGGAATCCACAATAAGTAAATCTGTAGAAACAGTCACCGGCTTCATGGTCCGTCGAGGGCGCGGCAGGGAAGTTTGGGGAGGAAAACAGTCAAAACAATGAGTACGAGAAAGAAAAACATGTTCTCAAACCTGTGGTGATGATCGTACCAGTCTACTTAATATGATGGAACTATTGGCTTGTATGGTTTGTGAATTATGTGCCAATGAGACGGGAGAAAATGAGCGTGGCATCGTTTATAGAGGTGTGCTGACACGGTGGAGGTGTGGGTGGATGGTGAGCAGAGCTATAGAAGTCCCGGATCAAGTGATTTAGAAGTAATAAAAGTCCAGCATCAGCGGGGCAGCCGTGGGTTTGGCTTGTGCAGATCTCAGCGCCCCTTCAAAAGCACCAAGAGCTGCCGTCCTCTGGGAACCTGGGAGCCCTCTACCCGCTGCCCCAGTGGAGAGATTTGGTCGCTCTGCGGCGTGGCGTGCCGACTGCCCTTGTTCTCCAGGCTGACTTAGGGGTGAGCGAGGGATGCCAGAGTTGGTAAAGCTGAAGTGATTCTGCTGACAGGAGACTTCTTAGACCAGTTCTGTGGCACGTAGATGAAGGAGCGCTGGTGACAAGCCTTTGCCGTACAGTAAAAATGCCCAACAGTCCACGGTGGGGGTCACGCGCCTGATGGAAAGTAGTCAGGGCCACACTTGCCGATGGCTCTTGTAACAGCTGCTCATGAGGACAGCGTCATTAGCAGGGGCCGTCGCGTCGGCTCCGACACCCGGCAGCGCTGTCTGTGTGCACAGAGTCCCGGGCCCTCCCCCGCGTGCTTGGGCTTCACTGCAGACACTGCCAGAAGAGAATCCGTCTCCCCCGGATGTTTCCTCTGGTCCTCCATCCCTCCCCTCCCCCGAGCATGGGGTTCTTCTCCAGGCCCTGCTCTCTCCTGATCACGTGCCTGAGGCGAAGTGCCACCACCCTGCCCTCCAAGGAGCACCCTGGCTGTCCCGCTTCCAACACAGATTAGCTTGTTCTTCGGGCAGTCCGCAGTGTTTTTCAGATGCTTCACCGGCACCATCATTCAAATCCTCATCCTCATCGTCATCGTCGGGCTCCCTGATTCCGTGTCAACTGTCCTGCAGACATACGAAGCCATGGAAAGGACGTGGCTTAGGTCAGGTGCGCCTCAGCTCTCAGAGGAACAGCCTGACTTCTCAATAGATCCTGGGCAGCACGTGCACCCCACACGATGCACCATTTGATCTCTCGGTTGGGGGTCACTTTAAAATGTGATGTCTCGGGCTGAGCCCTGGTGGCATGGTGGTGGTGTGCGGGACTGCAGCCCACTGGGTTGGCGGTTCAAATCCAGCAGCGGCTCTCCAGGAGCAAGGCTGGGCCTCCCACTCTCACCAGAGGGCAGTGATGCCCCCCCCCCAAAAAAAAAAAACCCAAAAACCTACCTCATTTCTACAACGTGTATCCCGTAGTAGGATTCTTTTGGATTCAAATACTAAAAGCGGGCTGAGCCCCGGTGGCGTAGTGGTTGTGCGCGGGACTGCGGCCCACTGGGACGGAGGTTCAATTCCAGCAGTGGGGCTGGGCCTCCTACTCCCACCACCGGAGAGCAGTGATGCCCAAACAAAAAAACAAAACAAAACAAATACTAAAAGCAGGACTTGTCGCCGTTAAAGGCGGCTCAGGTTAGCTGCGCACAGAAAGTTCCGTGGCTGGAACCCCTAGGTTGTTCCAGAGGAAGAAAGAGGTGCCAGCCAGCTTGGGTGAAGGCGGCGGCGGCGGTGGTCGGGGTCACTGAAAGAATATGGACTCCCAGTGCCCCTGTGCATGACAGAAGGAAGCCCAGAGGCGAACACCGTTGCAGACCAGGGGTCCTCAAACATGCGGCCCGCCAAGGACATGTATCCGGCCCGCCTGGTGTTTTTGCCACCGCTGCCTGTCCTGCTTAGCAGCCGACTCGTCCCAGGCCTGCAGTGAATTTGTTCATAGTTGGTTGTTTTCTTTTCTTTTCTTTTCTTTTTTTGGGGGGGGCATCACTGCTCTGGGGCGGTGGGAGTAGGAGGCCCTGCCCCACTGCTGGAATTGAACCCCCGTCACAGTGGGCCGCAGTCCCGCGCACAACCACGACGCCACCGGGGCTCAGCCCGGTTGTTTTCTTTTTAAGCTATAGTCTGACCCTCTAGTTGGCTGAGGGACAATGAACTGGCCCCTATTTACAAAATCTGAGGACGCCCGTGTCAAGGTCATCTCGCGATGCTTGCCAGGCTCACCCTGTTGGAGTATGACCGTGTCAGTCCAGCTCATGGAAGGGCTGCTTTTTGCCCAACCCCTTTACCGAGGATGACGTCCATCCTTCTCCGGGGACTGGGCCCTGCAGACCGAGTCACGTGGGACCAAGTCTCACCAAGCACGCGTCTCAGGAGCAGCCTGCCGGCATGTCCTCCAAGACAGAGCTGTTCCTTCTGGTAGCCCAGGGAAGAGGGTCCGTATTCTCTGCCCACACTACAATTCACCAGCACCAATTCATCAGTGGTCTTCCTTCTTTCTCGCCCAGTGTCTGCGTGTATATGAAGTGCTCGAAAATACCCTGGCTTGGGTCAAGCCCCCCTGCTCTTCAAGGCGATAGCACTGCTTTTAAACACTCAACGGAGGTCTTGTGCAGCAGATTTTCCCTGCAGAGTGCATCGTTTGATTTCTTTATTCTTTTTTTTTTTTTTTTAGGGGGAGGCATCACTGCCCTCTGGTGGTTATGGGAGCTACCCAGCCTTGCTCCTGGAGAGCTGCTGCTGGATTTGAACCACCAAACCCGTGGGCCGCAGACCCACACTCAACCACTTAACGCCACTGGGGTTCAGCCCGATTTCTTTCTTTTCTTATTAATCATTTTATTAGGGGGCTCTTACAAATCAGCGCAATCCGTCACTCAGTTCTGTTAGACACACTTGTCCATACATCAACATGTCCACAACATACTCTTTCTACTTGAGCCCTTGGTATCAGCTCCCCCCTCCCCCCCTGTGAATCCTTGATCCATGATAGAGCAGTACTGTTATTTCCTGTCTTACACTGTCTCTCGTCTCCCTTCACCCACATTTCTGTGATTTGTCCCCCTGGGGGGAGGGGAGGCTACATGTCCAACCTCGGGATGGGTTCCCCGCCCTCCCCTCCCTCCCTCTCCCCTGCCCTCATGATATCCTACCCCACTGCTGTTGCTGAGGGATTTCTCTCTTGGATGCCACCACGAGCCAAGATCTCTTCTCTGTGCTGATGTGTGTGTGCCTGATTTCTTTCTTTCTTTAGTCCTTTGATGTCTTGACTGCTGTTCCCGTGGCCCTTGTGGGTTCAAGCACGCTGAACCCTGGCGAGGTCAATAGTCCCCATTTCCCGTGATGTTTCTGAGGGGTCTGGCTGTGCCTATGACGATGATGGCCTGAGCCTCACTAGGGACGGCTCCACCCCAGCCTGGAGGGTCTGTCTCTCCAGGAGTGGGAATCCGTGGGTTGGGATGGGTTTGGGCAGCTGCTAATGCTTCAGTTCCTCCAACACCTGAGGGCGGCATGTTAGGATCCCACAGTACAGTAAAACAAAAAGACCCCCGTGCTCTTGGAGTGCACACGTAAGTAACGCGAGGTGGACGGACAGTAAGCAGTGTCTGTAGCGTGGTAAACGGTGGTTGGAAACAAACTCACCGCCGTGGAGTTGGTTTTGAGGCAGAGAGACCCTACAGGACGCAGTCTGTGGTCTTCCGAGGTAGCAGAACTTCGATTTGGACTGCTGGCCTGGTGCCAGCAAACAGGCAGGCAAAGGGACGGAGAGAGAAGACGGAAGGAAGGAGGCTCCCAGTTTCCGACTGACAAAGAGACCCCCATCTCCCAAGTGACATCTTCAAGCTGTGACCAGATTGCCAGGCTGGAGTCCACCCCTCCCCCTACCCCAGTGCACGTAAAACCACATCTGTCCTGCGGGTCCCTCTGAGCCGGGCAGGGGAACACGCTAGCTATAAGCCGTGTGACCACTTGGGGGTGCCGCAGAGGAGATGCAAAGGAAGCCTGGAAACTACCAGGCAGACCTGGAGAGAGAAACAAGACTTCAACTTCCTTAAAGATCTGTCGTCCTGGGACCCACAGGGGTCGCCCTGCTGCGGCCTGCACTGTCCCTGAGTCAGCCTCGCCCCGGGGACCCTGAGTTTGGTGCGGTGTGCAGGGCCTGGCCCCCTGAGACGATGAGGGTTGGTTGCAGGAGGGAATGTGGTCGGCTTCCTGCGCCCTGTGTTCAGCCGGGCCAGTGGGATTGCCTGTGTGACGACCCTCTTCTCTCTCCCCCTTGGCCCCGTTAGCCTGCCTTCTTCAGATGGAGCCCGTGAACTACGAACGAGTGAAGGGATACAGTCAGAAAGTTCTGGAGCGGCAGCCCGATAATGCCAAGGCCCTGTACCGGGCGGGGGTGGCCTCCTTCCATCTGCAGGACTACGACCGGGCTCGGCACTACCTCATGGCCGCCGTCAACAGGCAGCCGAAAGGTGAGAGGGAAGGCAGCTGGAGCCCCGTGCCCTCCTGGGCTGGACTTGGGGAGCTCCGGGGGCTCCATGTGGGGCTGTGAACTTCAAGGTCAGCAGTTCAGAACCAGCTGCTCGTGGGCGAAGGGTACGGCTCTCTCCTCCTGTAAAGTGACGACAGCCTGGCAAACCCCCAGGCCAGTTCTCCCCAGCCCTCAAGCGTCGCTCTGAGCCGGCATGGAGTTGACGGCAGGCAGCTAACCACTAAGCAGTGTATTTGAAGGGAAGGAGGCTATCTTTGTGTGTCTTCCCGTGAGCTGAATGGGCGGCATAGGGGATGGCTTCACCGACACAGTTCCAAATCCAAAAAGCGTAACAAGATACACAGTGAAGAGCCCTCGTCGACGCCTGGCCTCCAAGAGAAAGCCGTGTTAGCGGGCTCTTCTCCAGACATGTTGGGGCTTGATGTATGTGTGTGCATGCACACACCTGTGGTACAGCCACTCTCCGGGTTACGTCTGACTTACGGACAGCCTACCGTCACACACCAGCCTGGATGTACTTCCACCCTGGATCTTAGCCAAAAGGCCGAGACGCCATATGTATGTACTTCTTTCCTGGAACAAAAACTCAGACCACGCGCGCGGGCTGGACCAGGGGCCCGGGGCAGGGGGGCAGCTGGCCTCCTCTCTGGGGGCTCATCCTGCAGCAACAGAGGGGCACGCCCTGCTCCCATCCTGCCCCCACCGGCTCGACCCACCTGGTAACCCAGAGGCATTGGAGTCATTCTGGGTAGGCAGTGGCCCTCACAGCACCAGGTCACTGGGGGGTGTGGTTGGGTGCCCTTCCCCGCCGTCTGCGTTCGGGCAGAGTGCACCAACCACAGGCCACAATCTGGCCCTGCGTGCCAGGCTCCCTGCATAGGGAGGGCGTGGAGGGAGGCTGGGAGCAGGCCTCCCCCTGGCCAGCCACGCCCCTGGGGTCCTCTAGGCCAGCCCCGATGGCCTGCAAGAGGACTGGGCACAGGAAGCGCCGGAGGAAGTGGGACAGATAATGGGACACCATGTGGTCTGCAGTCCGTGAGATGAGACAAGGCGCGGGTGATGCCTTGAGTGCACCGTTGACCCAGGGTGGAAGTACATCCAGGCTGGTGTGTGACGGTAGGCTGTCCACATAAGTCAGACGTAACCCGGAGAGTGGCTGTATCACAGGAGTGTGCATGTCACCCAACTCGTCATTCAAAAGCCGTTTGTGAAGAGAATGACAGATTCCTTCCCGTGTCGCTTGGCTGGGCACTGAGAACTACCTCCCTTTCTACCTTCTGACGGAGCAGCCAGTGGGTGCTAGCCACAGAGCGGTCCCCACAGCCAGCCAGGCCGCGCCCTCTCGGAGAGTGAATGGAAAAAGCCCCCCCTCGATGAAAGAGGAAAACCCTAACTACCCATCCCTGTGGACATCGATTCACGTCCAGTGCACGGATTTGCAGCCACCTGTGCGGGGAACACCCCGAGGGGCTCTGCTGGGATGCCTTCTGCTTCAAACCGCCCCTTCAGAATCGAGCTTCTAGCCTATTTTCTTAAAAAAGTAATCCCACTGTGATTTACAATTCACAGTGACAGCAAATTCATCTCCCACTCAACCTTTTAGATACACTGTGTCTGCTGCATTCATTGCAAATCCCTCCCACTTGCCCCCTTCCCCCCCCCCCATTGTACCAGAACTCTCCCCTTTTTCCATTTGCCCCCTTCCCGTCCCTCACTGCCTTCTGTGTTTTGGGACACATGCTGCCCTTCACTCTCAATGGTGGACTGTATAGCAGTTACTGTTGGCTTTATAAATTCTCTCCTTTGCCTGAAAGGTGATCTGGGAGCGAGTTCAGGCCCAGGTTTAAAGTCTGTCTAAGGGCCATAGCCTGGAAGGTGGGTTTGCCATCAGTCTGTCAGGCCTGTAAGGCTGTTTTTTTTCCTCCTTTAAGATTTTGAATTTTGTTCCTATGTTTTTTTCTCCTCCTCTGCCAGGGACCTTCTATTGGGAGCTGATCCTCGGGTGGTCAGTCGTGGTAGTCGGGCACCATCAAGTAACTGGTCTCAAGTTAGTGGAAGCTGTGGTTCCTGTAGGCCAGGGGTCCTCAAACTTTTTTTTTGGAGGGGGGCGCATCACTGCCCTCTGGTGGTTGTGGGAGCTACCCAGCCTTGCTCCTGGAGAGCAGCTGCTGGATTTGAACCGTCAAGCCCGTGGGGTCACAGTCCCGCACTCAACCACTTACTCCACCGGGGCTCAGCCCCCGGGTCCTCAAACTTTTTAAACAGGAGCCAGTTCACTGTCCCTCAGACCATTGGAGGACTGGACTATAGTTTAAAAAAACAAAAAACTATGAACAAATTCATTGTGGGCCAGGATGTCCTAAGCAGGACAGCAGCAGCAGCAAAAACACCCAGCAGGCTGGATAAATGATCTCTGCGGGCCGCACGTGGCTGGAGGGCCATCGTTTGAGGACCCCTGGTGTAGCCTCTTCAGCCTTTCGACTCATGGTTTCCTCGAGTCCTTGATTTCTTTCACTTTTTTTTTTTTGGCGATCAAATCACTTTATTGCACCGTGACCTTGGGGGGCTTCGGGACAATGAGGTCCGACGACAGCAGGCCGACAATCTCTCAGCCGCCGCAAGGATTTCTTTCCCTCTTCCTCGCTCCCGATGAGCAAAGACACCAGCGGTCGGCCGCTTGTGACGCGTTTTAAGACCTCCCCCACCCACTGAAGTAGGGTGTAGGCCGTTTTCTTGGTGGGCTCTGTTGAGATGAACTCTCAGAGACAGCACTTTAAAATGCAGGTGCAGGGTCCCACACGGTCCACCCCTGGGTAGGATAGTGGTCACGTGTTCATGTCAGCACGCCCGAAAAAAGCGGCAGTATGCTAACACTCTCCCCCTCCCCCGAGGAGGCTGTAGGGACCAACCGTCTCTGCCTGCCTTCTCTGTCCTCTTTCCAGATGCCAGTGTCCGGCGCTACCTGCAGATGACACAGTCGGAGCTCAGCAGCTACCATCGGAAGGAGCAGCAGCTGTACCGGGGCATGTTCGGCTAACCGAGCAGCCGTGGCGGCACCGTCAGAGACCCGGCGAGGGAAGGCCTGCGCCTCCGCGAGAGGCATGCCCCCCGCACCTCCGGCCCGCGTGGCTTTCCGTTGTCCCCCGTTCTTCACCAGCTCTCCCGTCCCCACACAGCCCCGCTCGGTACAGCTTTCAATACATGCTCCATGGCCGAGTCTTCCCCAGAACGTCCCCCGGGTGCAGGGACGTTTCTATGAGAACCTCGGCCAGAAAACAGGCAGCAGCGCCGGTCATCCACGAGGAGGGCCTGCGTCCAGCCAGTGGCCTCGGTCCTAGGGGTCGATGGCGTTACATCGATTCACACGCCAAGGAGCAAAGGTGGCGGACGGGGAGATTAGCAGAGATGGGCGGGAAGCACCTCCCCGGCTTCATGTCCTCAGATGTCCAGAGCCAACGTGAGAATTACGGGCCACAAACCTGAAGCTCTTATTTTTGGAGAAGCTAAAATATATCAGGCCCACGTCTATGAAAATAAGAGACCTAAAAGACCTGGCTGTACCTTACCGTCTTTGGTGAAATTATACTTCCCGGTTCTCCTTTGATATTCACGCCTCCTGCAATGTGTGTTCCCCATTGTTTCTCTTGGAACTTTCTAGTCTTTGCTGTTGTCGTTCTCAGATCATAAATAAACCTATTTATTTTTCCATTAAATGATTCTATCTCAGAAACCTCAGGAGTCCAGTATTGTATTCGTTGATTCTATCTCAGAAACCTCAGGAGTCCAGTATTGTATTCGTGACCCCTCAGCCCTCGGGCCTAAAACCCACCCAAGTAAACACTCCCATTTTCAGTCTGCATCTCTACCAACCTCCCTGCCCTTGAGTCTTCCGACTCTCAGCGACCCTCTGCAATGGGGCAACCCGGGGGGTATCTGAGGCCACACACGATGATGGGAGTGGATCGCCTCATCTGCCCCCAGAGCAGCGGGTGGTTCCTGACTGCCCAACCCAACACAGAACCCCCACGGCACCGGGGTCCCTACAGAACCATCTTCTCTGGAGCAGGGTAGAAGCACGCCTCCACTTCCTGAAGCCTGGGTCTTGCAGGCCTCTCAGCCCTTCCAGAGGAGGGAAACAAGGGGAGGAGGATGTGCCTGCCACGGTCCCAGGAGGCACAAATCAAACTAAACTCTGAAGGCTGACTGGGCTGGGGCTCCATGCGAGTCTTCATCCAGCAGGCGTGTTTTTGCCCTCCTGGGAGCTTAGAACAAATGACGGGGTCTTGGGGAGGTCTGGCCAGTCCATAACCCACGTCCTGGATCAGCCACAGGTACTGGAACCTCTAACGTGGGAGTTTGTGGCTGTAGTTAACACCTTGTCGGTTCTGAGTATGTGCCACAGCATCTGAGTATTCGGTAGGACGGCAAGGATTCGAAGTGGCTGTGGGAGCTGATGCATTGGCACATAAAGGACTGTTTAGGAAGGAGTGTTTCCCAAACTCCCACAATCTTGTCTACATGACATGCTCTCCCTGCTACCATAGCGTCAATAGGTAAAGTAGTATGTTTGCTCACCCAACCATTGATTTTTCTTAAATGGACTTTTGGTGGAACTTGTCAACTGAGGCCAAGGTGGGGCTGAGCCCCGGTGGCATAATGGTTGAGTGCACGACTGCGGCCCACGGGTTTGGCGGTTCAAATCAGCAGCAGCTCTCCAGGAGGAAGGCTGGGCCTCCCACTCCCACCAGAGGGCAGTGACGCCCCCCAAAAATACAAGGCCAACGGGATACACTCAGTGAAGTCCAGAGTGGGAAACCGTTGTGACTAAGCACGGCTGAGTCAGTTCCCACCCAGAACAACGTGCAGAGCAGAAGGAAACCCTGCCCGTGGCACTGAAAGGGAATGCCCGCTTTTCCAGAGAAGGAACCAACACGGCACGTGGTCACGGTCAGTGGTGAGTGTGTTCCCCAGACCGCCCCGAGACGGCAGAAGACCTACATTTCTTGGGCACAGGTGTTCGTTATGTCTTGCTCTTAGAAATGCATATTCTGGGGCTGAGCCCCGGCAGCGTAGTGGTTGTGCGCGGGACTGCGGCCCACTGGGATGGAGGTTCAATTCCAGCTCCACAAGAGCAAAGGCTGGGCCTCCTACTCCCACCACCCGGGCAGTGATGCCTTAAAAAAAAAAAAGAAATGCATATTCTGAGGCAGCCAATCATTTTTTTAAAATAATGTGGCATAAAAGTCCACATTCCTGGGCTGGCTTTGGCAGCGCATCAACTTGGAACGATACAGGGAAGGTTCGCGTGGCCCCTGCGCAAGGATGACACGCAAATTGGTGAAGCGTTCCGTAGTCTGTCGGTTTTATCTCTTCTCTTGAAGAGTTTGGAAAACGTGTTCTCAGCGAGACTAGCGCTTTCATTTCGACTCCAGCTTCCCCGGGACCTCAGGCCACGCGGTGGCAGAGCTGAGCAGCTAGCTGAAAGGGACTCGGCTTGTGGCAGGGAGACAGGCCGCCATTGGAAAGTCCGTCAGAAGGCTTTTCTGATGTAAGGGGAGTGAGAGGCACTGAGCTGATTCACCAGTGAACACGCTGTCTTGCTTCCTCTCACGTCCTCGCTGGAGACCTTTCTTTGGTCAGACGTTCGATGTACGCTCAGCTCTCTCCTTCCTGTCAGGTCACACTGGCAGGCAGCCATAGAGAGCTCACCACGCCGGATTCTGAGCAATTCTTTGTGTTGGCAGCCTTCTGCCTTCTTGGCCCAGTTCCTGGGTGTCAGAAGGGCTTGGAGGAAGTTTCCCCAATTCTAGATGACCACGCTTGCCCACAGGCTTGGAGTCCAGCCCCTGTAACAGTCCTAGAGCCCTTTCTGTGTATGCATCCTACATCGGGGTCCCCAATCTGCGCCCCACCCCCCCATCTCTTAGAGGTCTCCATGGCCAAAACTCAGCTGGGTGATCAGGTCTGCAAGCCCCTCTCTACAAGGAGGGCGTTGGCCTAGCCCTAGAGGAACCATGGAGACCCACCCATTCCCCGCGTTTGGGACCTTAATCGTCCTACTCGGAGGGGAATTGAGGCTGACTCGTGACCTCCTGCGCTTCAGAGTAGAGCTGGGTTCCTGCAGGGTTCCCCGCAGGTGATTTTTTTGTTTTTCACACATAGGTCACTAAGCCTGTCGTCCAAAGGCAGGTGCTGTCTCGGAGCAGACTGGCACCTGTTAACTGCTGAGCACCGAACCCAGGGGCTGCTCCCCGTGAGTGTGGGCGGTCCAGAGAACTGCCCTGGGGGCTCTGACCGGCAGAGAGCTGGTCACCAGGCCAGGCCTTTTCTCCACACACTGGCCACAGTGGGTGTGGACCACAAGCCTTTGGATGGACAGCTCAGAACTTAAACCACTGTGCCACTAGGGACCCCTGACTCCTCCATAGCACCTGTCATTTCCATACTGCCATGGGCCTTCACCTTTCCCCCGGGAACTAGACCACCACGGGGTTTAGACCTTCGCTTTCCAGCTGCTCCTCTGCAGGGCCCTCCATCCACATCTCGGTGCCGTCTGTCATTCAAAGAATCAACCAGAGGTTTTCTTTTATTTGGAGGGGGGGGCATCACTGCCCCCTGGTGGGAGTGGGAGGCCCAGCCTTGCTCCTGGAGAGCTGCTGCTGGATTTGAACCGCCAAACCCGTGGGCTGCAATCCTGCACTCAACCACTAGCCACCAGGGCTCAGCCCAAGAGGTTTTCTATGTGGAAAACCCAGGTACAGGTAGCAGACCAATAGAACGGACGCAAACGGGCTATAAACGGCTGCCTGTTCTCTGTGAACCAACATCAACACCCTTGCCAGCCCGCCCAGCAAAGGAGGTGCTGGTCCTGAGCTAGGGTTCCAGTCGTGGCTTGCTTTTAAGTAAATGACCCTGACCAGGTAAGTGCTTTTGATGAGTCGCCAATTTGCTTGTCTTTAAAAAAAAAACCTTCATTCAAAAAGAGAAGGGGGGTGGGAACTATCTCAAAGTTGTTGGGGAAGAAATGAAGCCGTCTGCGATGCACCTGACGCAGCTTGGCAGCAAGGAGACCGGCTGCGGCCTGGCCTCCTGTGTTCGCTCCGAGGCAACCTGACCTCACCCCAACCCCAAGGACGAGGGGGGCTTCAAAGAAGTGTGTGGAAACAGGGAAAGCACAGCTCATGGGTTGGTGGGATTGTTTTTTTTTTTTTTTTGCTCTGTGAATTTTGTGAAGCTCTCTCCTAAGGATGTCAACTTCCTGAAGGATCTGGAGGGGGGGGAGAGAGAGAGAGAGAGACAGAGACAGAGAGACACACACAGAGAGAGAAAGAGAGAGAGAGAGAAGGAAGAAAAAAGGGGCACGTAGGCGCAGGTGTGCGGAAGAAACCAGCCAACATCAGTTCAAAGAAGGCCACTTCCACGGTTAGCTTTATGGTCTGGGTGCAGGGTGAGACGACAGGGAGACACCGCAGCAGAAGTCCCAGGGGCCCCCTGGGAGGAGCTCTGGGCCTGGCAGGCCTGTGCTCTTACGCTGGAGGAGAAAGACAGGGGTGCGTCCAACAGCCAGTGCTCCCAGCATGAGTGCTCCCAGCATGAGTGCTCCCAGCCTTCTGCGCTGTCCCCCTAAAAGCTGGTCCCAGCAGGCCTCCCAGTAGCTGCTCCTATCTTCACCCCCACCCCCATACACACCCCCATGGTTAATTTTGGGGGCCAAGTACAAAATCTTTGGGTGGCCCGCCCCCAGCACCGCTCTGTCTGTCCGAGGTCGGGGAGCCGGGGAGGGGCTGCCCGCTGCTGAGCAGGGGGCCGGCTTCGGGGTCGGGCTTGCTGCGCTTGGCCAGTTCCTCGTTGTGGGCTTTGCGGATGTGGCGGTAGAGGTCCCCGGACTGCGTGTAGCGGCGCAGGCAGTAGCGGCACTCGTAGGGCCGCTCCCGCGTGTGCACCGTGGCGTGCCGCCGCAGCGTGTAGGAACACGAGAAGGTCTTACCGCACGTCTTGCAGGTGGGGACATCCTCGGTGAAGACCCCGAAGCTGCCGGGGGCTGCTTCGTACTCGGATGGCATGAAAAGTGGCTCGTGCAGGGCGTGGGGCGTGGGCAGGGGCGAGGTCACCAGCCCGCGAGGATACTGCCCGGGGCCTGGCAGCAGATGGTAGGGCAGGTGAAGGTCAGGGGACAAGTACTGGTCGCTCGGCCCCACCTCCTCCAAGCCCGCCGGCCCGGGCTCTACAAAGGCCTCCGGCTGGGGAGGCCGCCCCCCAAACGCGGCAACTCCGGGCGGGAAGAGGTCCCCCGGGCCCCGACGCTGTTCCTCGGCCGCCCCGTCAGGCTCCTCATCGGAGATGACGATAGCTTCTACTTTGACCTGCACCAGCTCGGCTTCGGCCGGGGCCGGGGCCGGGGCCGGGGCCTGGGGTGCATCGGGGGCTGCAGCAGGGGCAGGGGCAGGGGCGGGGGTGGGGGCTGAGGCTGGGGCTGGAGCCCCCGGGTAGAAGCCCTGCAGGGGCCCTTCAGCACCCCTTATTTCCACCACCCTCAGACTCGTAGGCCCCATGTCAAGAGGAGCCACGGGCTCTGCTGAAACGACCGGGGAAGGGTAATAGTTCGCAGGAAGGGTCTCTGTGGAGCTGCTGGGGCTGGCCAGCGCCACGTCAGCCCCGGGCGGCGGGGGCGGGGCCCGGAGATGTGGAGCGTCCACTTCCATGCCAGGCTGTGTGGTGTCAGCCCCAGCGGGCACTGACGGCTCGTCTGGAGGACGCACAGTCGGTGAGGGGGCGCCGGGGCCTTTCCAGTCCCCTTTGCCCCAGTGGCTCGATGTCTCTGCAGAAGCCAAGGCAGGCTGGAGGCCATGGGTGCTACTGGACAAAAACTCCAAGCTCGGGGTGTAGGGGCGGGTATCCTCTTCCTTCTTGGTGCTGTCGGCCTCGGCCAGGGCCCGGGCCTGCAGCCGGCGCTTACACACCTTGACGATGTCGTTCATGTGCAAGTAGCTGGCGGCCGCCAACACGTCCTCCACGGGGGTCTCCCCCCACAGGGCCAGCTGGCCGGCGTACATGAAGTCCAGCAGCAGCCCAAAGGCGGGCGCCGTGACAATCTCGTTGTGGATACACACCAGGTCCTTCTTATCCAGCTCCCGCTCCTTGTAGAAAAGCTGGAAGAAGGGGCTGCAGGAGGCCAGCACGGCGCGGTGGGCTAAGAACTGGGTGCTGCCCACCATCACGGTACAGTCACAAAGGAAACCCTGGGAACGTTGCTCCCGGAGGCTCTGGAGCAGCTGCTGGCTGTGCTCCGGGAACTCCATGGCATGTCCCGGCGGGGGAGGGGGTCTTAGAAAGGTCCCGCGGGTGCCTTCCTGGGAAGAGGAGGCAGGGGGTTAGGCCGGGGGACCTCCCCGGCGACCTTCACCTCGGTCCTCCACATGCCACCCCCAGGCGTCTGGACACCTGCGCGTCCCCAAGAACTTCAGTTAGGGTCCGCCCCCTTCTTTTCTCCTAGGTCACGCCAAGTGGTCTCCAGTTAGCTCCGCCCCCCCCGGCCTAACCTTAGTGCCACGAACCGCCCCCGTCGGGAAAGCCACGCCCCCCGGAAGTCCCACCCCTGGCCAGCCTCCGCCTTCTCGCAAGCCCTCCCGGCAGCTTCCAGCGGCTCCCCGGACGAGGAGTCTCTTCCCGCTCTCAGACCTTTTCCGGGGATGTGTCTACGCCCAGCCCCGGGAGCTCCTGGGGCCGCTCCCTCTCGCATTCCAGGAGCTAAGGGGCGGGGGGGGCGAGGGAGCGGAGAAAGCCGAGCCCTCACCCGCCACCGCTCACCCACCGGGAGCACTCCGCCCTCTTCCACCTCCTCAGCTTCCATTGGCTGGCGCTCGCCTCTCCGCGTCACCCATTGGTCCGCCGCCCCCGCCCCCGCCCCCTCGCCCTGACGGGCGTCTCCGCGCGCGTGCTCGCGGCCGTGGCTCCGGAAGCTCCGCGTGGGATTGGTTAGCGATCGTGTCCTAAACTTTTCCTCCTGGTCCCGCCCTCTTTGCCTCAGTGGCGCTGCGGATTGGCTGAGGGGCTTCCAGCTACCTGAGTCCACCGGAGGGCGAGGGCGGGAGGTTCAGGGAGCTGTGCTGGCGAGCCTCGCGTGGCGTCCCTACATCTGCGGGGCCAGCGCGTCGGTCCCGGCCTGCGCCCCGAGAAGCCGGGGGCGCTCCCCCTGTGACCATGAGGCTCTGACACGCTCTCCGAGCCGCAGCTGCCTCTCCCGCCCCCGAAGACGTCGTTAGCCTTCATTCCTGAGACGAGAAATAGGGGATCACCCGCAAGAGTGGGCATAGTATATTGAAGCTGAAGCTAGAGGGGCTCGCGTGTCCCTACAAGCGTTGCCCCCGACTGCGGCTCGATCCCACTGAAGACTTGACCACGGAGCAAGGTGGATGGATGGCGTCCAGTGAGTCACTCCTCTGCTCACGTTGGTAACCGAATTGGGCCAGTCAGAGAAGCAACCGCCCAACTCATGGCCCAGGATTGATTCCCATCCCTGGCCACCCGACAGGCCACAGGAGAACTGTAGTAGCCCGAAGTGATTCCGTGCAAATTCCTTTTGCATGCCCAGCAGCAGAAATGGAATAAAACACCCATTCTAAAACTCAGACTTCCCAGTTTCAGAACTTACTACAAAGCTACTGTCATCAAAGCAGTGTGGTTCTGGCATAAGACTAGACCTAGGGACCAATGGCAGAGAGCCCAGATAAATCCTCACCTACACGAGGCTTCAAAAAGTTCATAGGGAAGGAAAAACAAAAGCTATGATATTTCAACCCCATTCCCCCCCCCCCCCCCCACTAAGACAGGTTAAGAAAGGCAGGATTCTTCCACTCCGATATGCCAAGTTCAGATGATTGTGAGGAATTTCCCTTGACCCACACCTATAGACTCAATCTCACATCCTGTTAATATTTAAACGTGAGGCATATGTCCTACCATAGGTCTTAGCCAAAAGGCTGAGAAGCAATGTGGCACATTGTAATAGCAACATCATTTCCGATGTGTTTTCCCCCTGGTGAGCCTGGATCCCAGCTTTGTTATTCTTACTTGAGCAGAGACAAGAACTACAACCTCCCCTAGAGCTTGCACCAGTAACTCCTGGAATGTTTTGAAGCCCCGGGGATGTCAGATGTGAGAGAAAGCCGAATCTTTCCAACAAATGGTGTTGGGAAACTTAAGAAAAAACCCCAAACTCGGTGCCATGGAGTTGTTTTCTGACTCAGGGTGAGTAAAAGCTGCCCTTTGGGGTTTCCGAGGCCCTAGATCTTCACTGGAGTAGAAAACTTCATCTTTCTCCTGGGGAGAAAACGGGTGGTCTCAAACTGCCAACCTTGCAGTTAGCCGCCCGCCACAACACCTAGAAACCAACCAGGCTGTCCAGGGGGACACAAGACATGAAATGGGAACCTTACTTGACGTTGTATGTGTGACTAAATGCGGACACATGCAACGATTCATTTCCAAAAAGCGAAGAAAACTCTTATCCCCATTTTCCACTTTCACATTCTGATACCAGCCACATGCCACATGCTATCCTCTGCTGACTCTCACTGTCCCTAGTGGATTCTATCATTCATTGCAGTGATTCACAAAACTCACAGAGGCAAGGACTTATCCTTACAGTTACCCAGGTATTATCATACCCTGGATGCATACCAGTGGGGAGTCTTAGCGGGCAAGATGGGGTGCGGGGGAGTTCCCAGCATTGCCCCCCGGGACAGGGACGTGTGCTGTATCCTTCCCCCTGCCTGAGTGGCTCACCCATCGCTGGAGCCTCAAAAGAGAGAGCTTTCAAAACAGCAACAATTTATAAATTGTCAAGGGTTCATGAGGGAGGAGGAGCGGGGAGGGAAGGGAAAAATGAGCTGATACCAAGGGCTCAAGTAGAAAACAAATGTTTTGAGAGTGGCAACAAATGTGCAGATGTGCTTGACACGATGGCTGGCTGGATTGTGATGAGTTTTATGAGCCCCCAATAAAATGAGTTTTCAAAAGAGAGAGAGCTCCAAGGTCCAGGGCTTCCTAGTCTTAGGAACCAAAGTGAATATGCATGAATGGTGCTTTAAAAAGATAATTTTGGGCTGAGCCCCGGTGGCGTAGTGATTGTGTGCGGGACTGCGGCCCACAGAGTTGGCGGTTCAAATCCAGCAGCAGCTCTCCAGGAGCAAGGCTGGGCTTCCTCCTCCCACCAGGGCAGTGATGCCAAAAAAAAAAAAAAGATTTTAAAAAATTATCTCAGTGGGCTGAGCCCTGGTGGCGTAGTGGTTGAGTGCGGGACTTAGTGGTTCAAATCCAGGAGCAGCTCTCCAGGAGCAAGGCTGGGCCTCCCACTCCCACCAGAGGGCAGGGATGCCCCCCCCCAAAATTATCTCAAAATGTACTGAATTCTGGGGGATTTGAGAGCTGAAACTTGTCGAAGAACACACGGGCCGATCTTCAGGACTGTGTGTCGTAGGAATGCATGCTTAGACATAGCAGCAACAGCGAGAGTACTAAGAGATAAACGAGATAAGTCTCCGCTCCATTTTTTTGTGCATCAAAGAACCCTACTGACCCCGGAGAGCATGGCCTGGAACGAGAGCCAACAAGTGGACAGACTTACATGATGGACAGTGATAGGAGGGACGTGCACAGCCTTAGAGCAGCGGTTCTCAACCTGTGGGTCTCGACCCGTTTGGGGGTCAAATGACCCTTTCACAGGGGTCCCTTCAGACCATCGGAAAATACACATTTGGATGGTCTTAGGAACCGGGACACCGCTCTCCTCTATCCATCTCCAGGCGGTCTGCTCACAGGCAGATGTACTGAGCTGGTGAGAGGAATCTGCCTCACCCTGGCATTGACGTTGGCTTTTGTACTCATACTGTTGCAAAATGTAGCAATGCAGTTTACTGTTGTTCTATTAATGCTGTTACCCATGCTGCACCATGCCGCAAGACAAAATGTCATTTATTTATAATTAGAAATAAATAGTTCATAATAGGCTGAGCCCCGGTGGCGTCGTGGTTGTGCGCGGGACTGCGGCCCACTGGGATGGAGGTTCAATTCCAGCTCCACAGGAGCAAAGGCTGGGCCTCCTACTCCCACCACCAGAGGGCAGTGATGCCCCCAAAAAACAAAAAAAAATAGTTCACAATATAGAATTACATATTGTGCTTTCATTCTGTTCAATTTGTGACAACAGAAATGTATCCTGCATGTCAGATAGTCTCATGATTACTCAGCACCATAGCAAAATGACAGTTATGACGGAGTGACGAAAGTACAGTTATGGTTGGGGGTCACCATCCCATGAGGAACTGTAGCAAAGGTTGGTGGCATTGGGAAGGCTGAGGACCGCTGCTTTCGAAATTAAAAATGAACAGAGAAGACACAGACTTCTCCCTAGGATCTTGAGAAGGAGCCCAGCTCTGCCAACACCTAACTTCGGTCCAGCGGGACCCATTCTGGGTTTCTGAACCCCAGAACTGTATGATAATGGATACGTGTGTGTTGTTCTACGTCAACAGAAAACCAACAAGCCACACAACCCGTGTGCAAAGGTGAAAAACCATAAAAATACTTAAGGATGTAGTAGAGATATTAATGCATACAAGCACAAAAAGTTACTGGTTTTGTCCCAGAATTCCTCTTACCCCAGCAGCGTCCCTGGCTGTGTCAGGCCCAGTTGACTAGAGAAACAAATCCAGTGACACTCAGGGCTGTGCAAGAAACAGTATCATGGGAAGCCACTGGAGGGGTCTGAGGGCCCAACCCCAAGTCCAGCTACATGGACAGCTGCTTCTCCTCCCAGGGGAGTTTGTTTTGGAGGACAGCACGGAAACTGCACCTCGGGAGAGGGGCCTGCCTGACCAGAGCACACGAGAACAAATGAAGGGGGAGTAGGAGAGCGTGGGGCGCATCCTGGCCCACCACGCCTCGAGGATGATATCCCCGCTCACCACAGCCAATGCACAGAGCACCATATGGCCAGCCCCACGATGAAACATGGCGTCCCTCGCTGACCCAGAGCCTTACAGAGACAACAATGGAGAAGCAGGGTTGGGATTGCACCCTCTCTGACCCCACCACACCAAGGTAAAACTCTAAGGGCGTGCAGCAGAGCAGCAGGGGGAGCAGAACATGGAGTTCCTGAGGGAGGGTCAAAGATAGACTTTGGGGCCAGGGTGTGGCACCCCATTGGACTTAACCTGGGGACACTCCTGGAGGTCAACGAACAGACTTTGAACTACTTACAAGTTTTAATTTTATTATCATTTTTATTTTTTGCTTATATATATATTATATATTTTAGGAATAATATTTTATTCAGTCATCTTTTTTTACAACTGAAAACTCTGGGAATTCAAAATTAATATCCTTGGCTGAGCCCCGGTGGCGTAGTGGTTGTGCGCGGGACTGCGGCCCACTGGGACGGAGGTTCAATTCCAGCAGTGGGGCTGGGCCTCCTCCTCCCACCACCGGAGAGCAGTGATGCCCCCCCAAAAAAAAAAAAAAAACAAAAACAAAAACAAAATTAATATCCTTGCCCATATGCTTTTTTTTTTTTGGGGGGGGGGGTCATCACGGCTCTCCGGCGGTGGGAGGAGGAGGCCCAGCCCCACTGCTGGAATTGAACCTCCGTCCCAGTGGGCCGCAGTCCCGCGCACAACCACGACGCCACCGGGGCTCAGCCCCAGCTTCTTATAAACTCCAGAGAAGGTTTCAACCTTGTGTTGTACATTGTTCTGCTGTGCTTTGTCCAGATGAACCTTTATAAGCCTGCTGCCGTCCAGCTTTACACGGATTCTCTTGCCCACAATTTCACTTGGGAAGACCAAGTCTTCAAGGATTGCATCGTGCACAGCTGTCAAAGTGCGGCTCCTGGGATGCTTTTGCTTATTCTTTGTACGGCTTTTCCGAGTTGGGTTAGGCAGAATTCTCCTCTGAGCAATAAAGACAACGTGCTTTCCACTGAAATTTTTCTCCAGCTCCCAAACTAGCCGGACTTGGATTTTCTGGAAAGACTTCAGTTGAGGAACAGGAACAAAGATTGTAATAGCTTTCCGACCACCACCAACTTCGATTTCCTTGGCGGCCGTTAGGTTCAGCTCCCGTAACTGGGCTTTGAGGTCCGAGTTCATCTCCAGCTCGAGAAGAGCCTGGGAGATGCCGGACTCGAATTCATCTGGCTTTTTGCCATTTGGCTTCACAATCTTCGCGCTGGAACTGAACATGGCTTTTCTTGCTGGTCGCCAGCTTAGGAAGAGCGCTTATATACTTTTTCTGGCTATTGGGTTGTTGATTTTTTGGTCATCATTTTGTTTTCTTTGGTTGCTTCATCTTACTTTGTGTACATATTATTATCTCTACAAGTCTATCTAGATAAAATAGGCTGGATGAACAGTCTGGAGGAGAAAACAAGGGGACAGATGCTTCCAGGGGGACATGGGAGATGGGGAGATGGCGGAAAGGAGGTAGTGTGGGACCAACTCAGGGCTAAGGGAACAACAAGTGATTTAAAACCAGTGACAAGGTGGGTGTGAGAGGCTTGATAGGGACTGATCAAGAGTAATGTAACAAAGAAATTACTGAACTCCTAATGAAGGCTGAGCATGATGGTGGACCAAGAGGAAAGTAAAAAGAAATAGAGGAAAGAATTGGGGGTTAAAGGGCATTTATAGAGGTCTAAATACAGACATGTCCATAGTAAATATATCTTTATATGATGATGGGGAAATAGATCTATGTGCTTATAGGGTTAGTATTGAGACAGCAGATGGGCATTGGACACCCATTCAATTGCAAGAACACTTTGCTCTATTAAATTGGCATTCCATGATACTCACCTTCCAGACACGATCACTGAAGACAAATGTGTGCATGAGCAAAAGTGGTAAAGGAAGCTGATGGTGTCCGACTATCAAAAGATACATTGTCTGGAGTCCTAAAGGCTTGAAAGTAAGCAGGCAGTCATCTAGCTCAGAAGCAGCAAAGCCTACATGGAAGAAGCACACCAGCCTGTGTGACTACCAAGTGTCGAAGGGATCAGGTATCAGGCATCCCATAACTAAAATTATATCATAATAAATGAGGGGGAGTACAGATCGGGGACCCAAAGCCCATTGGTATGTGAAGTGACATCCCCTGACAGAAGGGTCCTGGGGAGGAGATGAGTCAGTCAATATTCAGTGTAGCAACAAAGAAATATGCAACTTTCCTTTAGTTCTTAAATGCTTCCTCTCCCCCACTATCATGATCCCAATTCTACCTTACAAGTCCGCTAGACCAGGGAATGTACACTGGTACAGGTAGGAGCTGGAAACATGGGGAATTCAGGACAGAAGATCCCTTCAAGACCAGTGGTGAGAGTGGTGATACTGGGAGGGTGGAAGGAAGGTGGAGTAGAAAAGGGGAACCAATTGTAGGGATGTACATATAACTTCCTCCCTGGGGTACGGACACGAGGGAAGTGGGTGAAGGGATACATCAGACAGTGTACGATATGACAAAATAATGATAATTTGTAAATTATCAAGGGCTCATGAGGGAGGGGGGTGGGAAGGGAGGGGAACTATGAGGAACTGATACCAAGGGCCTAAGTAGAAGGAGGAGGATTTGAGGATGATGGCAACAAATGTACAAATGTGGTCTGCATGCAATAGATGTATGTATTGATTGTGATGAGATTGTATGAGCCCCCAATAAGATGATTTAAAAAAGAAAGATCTTTGGGCTGAACCCCGGTGGCGTAGTGGTTGTGCGCAGGACTGCGACCCACTGGGATGGAGGTTCAATTCCGGCTCCACGGGGCAAAGGATGGGCCTCCTACTCCTACCACCAGGGCAGTGATGCCCTAAAAAAAAGAAAGAAAGAAAGAAAGAAAGAAAGAAAGAAAGAAAGAAAGAAAGAAAGAAAGACCTTTAAATCAAGAAGTAGTACAAATTAAGGAAGCATCCCCAAGGGCTGAACCCCGGTGGCGTAGTGGTTGTGCTCAGGACTGCGGCCCACTGGGACAGAGGTTCAATTCCAGCAGTGGGGCTGGGCCTCCTACTCCCACCACCGGAGAGCAGTGATGCCCCCCCCCCCCCCCCCAAAAAAAAGAAAGCATCCCAAACCTGTCCAGCTCAAGTCCATCATCGGATACTAGCCCATACGTCCCTTTTCAGACTCCTGCAGCCACATGCAGCGATAATAGAATGAGGAATATTACAGGCTGGTGGGTGCAAAGTCTTGTGGATCCAGTGGCAATGGACACATCTCCAGGGCTCTGGCAGCAACCCAGGTTAACCAGCAGGACAGTGAAGGCAGAAGGTGTCATGGGAGCCAGGTAGGCACAATTGTGCAGTGATAATAAGTAAAGATTATAGTAAAATCATAGAAAATATGAGAGAGAGAAATAATGGAGTCCGACACATTTTATGGTAGCATGCTTACCTCAGCCCTGCTTTGTGGTCCACGTGGAGAGAGAGGGAGAGAGAGGGAGAGAGAGAGAGAGAGAGAGAGAGAGAGAGAGATTGCTAACCAAGGCTTTTAAAATCTTTTGGGGGGCTGAGCCCCGGTGGTGTAGTGGTTGTGCGTGGGACTGCGGCCCACTGGGATGGAGATTTGATTCCAGCTCCACGGAGCAAAGGCTGAGCCTCCTACTCCCACCACCTGAGGGCAGTGATGCCCCCCCAAAAAATAAATAAAAAAAAATCTTTTGGGGATGTACAAGCCCCCTAATTACAGGTAAAGACATAAGTTATAGGAAAAGGTTGGACTGTAGGTAATACTGTGATGGGAGGGGGATGATTTAGGGGCACACCCATTATAGAAATAGGGTGATATAAGATGGGTGGATCTCAGTCTCAGGATGGCAACCTAACTCTGGATGTCACCAAACAGGTTTGACTTGTTCTCTGGTCCTCATAGAAACCATTAACAGGGGCTGAGCCCCGGTGGGTGGCAGTGGTGACTTTGGCCCACTGGGATGGAGGTTCAATTCCAGCAGTGGGGCTGGGCCTCCTACTCCCACCACCAGAGAGCCGTGATGCCCCCCCCCACCCCAACAAAAAAAACATTAACAGTAGGGTGTGAGTCCACCCACTGGGACCAGACTGATGGTTGAAAGCCTTCAGGGAGAGGGTATCTATTGTATATGACAGCAGGGAGCGGATCCTGTCCATTGTGTGAACAATGGGGTAGCTGGAGTCCTCAGGGAGAAAACTTGACAAGCATTGACCATTCATTGCAAGAAGTTAAGTCGGGCATAATGCTGAGGGAGACAACTTGAGAGAATTCTTTTTTGGGGGGGCATCACTGCCCCCTGGTGGGAGTGGGAGGCCCAGCCTTGCTCCTGGAGAGCTGCTGCTGGATTTGAACCACCAAGCCAGTGGGCCGCAGTCCCGCGCTCAACCACTGCGCCCCCGGGCTCAGCCCCCGAGAAATCTTTCCATAACCCCACAGAGGAGGATGTTCTCAGACCCTCCTCATGAGAAGGCCACACCCACAAGGAGGCACCACCAGACTCTCACCTGATTGACAGGTTAGATGCTACCCCTACACTTTTCCCAATTTTTAAAAAATGCTTTTACAGGGGCTCTTACATCTCTCTTCACAACTCATACATTCCTGCAGTGTGCCAAGCACAATTGCACATATGCCACCACCACCATTTTCAAAGCATTCGTTTCTCACTTGAACCTCATTTCTTCTCCCTTCTTCCCCTGCCCTCCCTCCCTCATGAACCCTTGATAAGTTATAGATTTTTCCCCATATTTTACAGTGTCCTCCATTGCCCTTCACCCACTTTTCCACTATTCATCCCCCAGGGAGGGTTTTCTAGATTGATCCTTGTGATGAATTTCCTTTTCTCTTCCCACTGGTGTCTCTACTCTCCTGATCGGCCCTGCGGGGTTTATCTGTCCTGGAGTCCCTGTGTTGTGGGTTCATATCTCTAGCAGCGTGCATGCTGTGGTCTACTCTGATTTGTAAGGTAAAGCTGAGGTCATGAAAGTGGGGGTGAAGGAAGCACCCAAGAGCTGGAGGAAAGGTGTGTGTTTCATTGGTGCTACACTGCACCCTGTGGCCCCTCTGGGAGGGGATGTCCAATTGTCTACAGATAGACATTGGGTCTCCACTCCAAACCCTCCCCTATTCACATTGGGTATGATTTTATTCTGGGACTGCCCCTACACTTCTATATATCTTCAAGTTGACATGAAAATATGTAACTATCAAGCTGAGCCCCGGTGGTGTCATGGTTGTATGTGGGACTGCGGCTCACTGGGTTGGGGGGGTTCAAATCCAGCAGCAGCTCTCCAGGAGTAAGGCTGGGCCTCCTACTCCCACCAGAGGGCAGTGATGCCCCCCACCCCCAAAAAAAGAAAATATCTATCACACCAGCATAATGACCCCCTGAAAGGTTAGTGATTTGAATCCACTAAGCAGATCCTTGGAAGTTAGGACTGATGACTTGCTTTGAAAATCCCTATGGAATGAAGATCAAGGATTGTAGCCTTCCATATGGACTATAATTCAATATAAGAGGACTGATTTTCTCACAACTGCGCCAATAGATAACATCATAATACATGGAGAAAAGATTGAAGCTGTCAAGGGTCTACAATCAATGCTCATGAAAGCAGTGGTCAAGAGATCAAAGGACATGCTGCATTGGGTAAATCTGCTGTCCAAGACCTCTGTGGGAATGTCACTTTGAGGACTAAGGTGAGCCTGGCCCAAGCCATGGTATTTTTGATGTCTCAAATGTATGTGAAAGATGGATGTTGAATAAAGAGGATGGAGAATAATCAATACACTTGAATTATGGTGCTGGAGAGAATATTGAAAGTACCATGGACTACTAAGAGAACCAACAACCCTCTCTTGAAAGAAATATAGCCAGAATGCCCCTTAGCAAAGATGGTGGACTGAGAGTGAAGGGGTGGGTTCTAGCCTGTCCATCAGGTCAGAGCCAAGGCGGCCTCTGTGTGGGCAGGCTTTCTCCTGAGGATTCTGGGAACTCCTGTCTTCCTCCTTGGATGCAGGAGACACACACTCTCTCTCAGCTTAATCCCTGTGAGGCATTCTTGTTGACAAGCTGACGGGCAGCTAGAGCGGCAAAGGGGCCATCCACTAGAGGTCAAAAAACGATGGCACACTGCGCATGCTTAAAGATCCAGCTTTCCAACCAGCAACGCTACAATTGGATTGGTTCACCTGGGTCAGGTGAAGGCCATTCAGCCAGTGGGGTCGACCAGGGTCATAAGCCACACCTCCCTGAAGGAGAATTAAAAACTGCTAAGTTTGGGTTTTTTTTTTTGGGGGGGGGGGTGCATCACTGCCTCTGGTGGTCGTGGGCGCTACCCAGTGCTGCTCCTGAGAGCTACTGCTGGATTTGAACCGCCAAGCCTGCCGGCCGCAGTCCCACACTCAACCACTTATGCCACCAGGGCTCAGTCCAAAAGCTGCTAAGTTTGTGGCTCAAAAAAGCCCTAACCATGCGGCCAGCTGCTCTACAATGTAGGACACTAGATTGTGGCCCAGAGCTGACCACATCTCTCTCTCAATCAGTTTTCCCAGCTGGCAGACAGGGGTGAGGGGTTTCCTAAGTGCCAAGGTGAACCTGAAACTTTTTTTTTTTGGGGGGGGTGGGTGGGCAACACTGCCTCTGGTGGTCGTGGGCGCTACCCAGTGCTGCTCCTGAGAGCCGCCGCTGGATTTGAACTGCCAAGGCCGCAGTCCCGCACTCAACCACTTACGCCACAGGGGCTCAGCCCCGAGACATCGTTTAATTTTCATAAAACTTATTTGGATTGGCTGAGCCCCCGTGGCGTCGTGGTTGTGCGCGGGACTGCCGCCCACTGGAATGGAGGTTCAATTCCCGCTCACGGGAGCAAAGGCTGGGCCTCCTACTCCCACCACCAGAGAGCAGTGATGCGCCCCCCCCCCCCAAAAAAAACAAAAAAACAACTTAATAGGATTGTAAACCAGGTTTCGGCTTAAATTCTTTTTTTGCACGAAGCCAAGGTCCGAGGTGCCCCTCTATTCCCAAGATAGCTAACAAAGCTACTTGGAGACAGGCTGATGGCAGACCGAGTCTCAGAGCTGGAGACGCCACGTGGAGTCTCCTGCCAGCGCTGAGATGCACACACCGCCACTGGCGTCACAAGACCAACCACTGCATCCATAAGACTTCCCACCCCTGGGCCTGGGATCTTCCTGCATTTGGCATCATTGCATGGGTTTTTTTTTTTGCGATTCTGAAGAGGACTTTTTAGATAGCTGTTGGACATAGGGGCTAGTATCAGACTCAGGGACTTAATCTGGGCTGGGCCGGGGTGTTTTCTTACTGTACAATTACTTTCTGATATAAAACTCTCATCCACCACCACCACCACCACCCCCCCCGCAAAAAAAAAAACAAAGAAAAAAAGAAAGAAAAGCTCTACAGAATGCAGGTTGACAAGGCTCCAGGGGCACGCGGGACTTATACGAGGCGAAGAATACAGGTTGTATCGTGAGGGGAGGGGAAGAGAGGAGGAAGTAAACATTTAGGAACTAGACAAAAGTTCTGTTTCATCATTGCTACACTGGACCCTGATTAGCTCATCGCCTCCTTGAGACCCTTCTGGAAGGGGATGTCCACTGGCCTATGGATGGCAGATGGCCCCACTCCACACTCCCCTTCAGTCATGATACAATTTTTAAAAAATGATATAATTTTTTTGTTCTTTGATGCCTGATTCCTGGTTCCATGGACACCTCATGATCACACAGACTGGTGTGCTTCTTCCATGTGGGCTTTGCTGCTTCTCAGCTAGATGACCACTGTTTATCTTCAAGCCTTTAAGAACCTAAACACTGTATCTTTTGATAGCCAGACACCATCAGCTTTCTTCACATTTG
This sequence comes from Nesogale talazaci, assembly GCA_004026705.1. Taxonomy (NCBI): domain Eukaryota; kingdom Metazoa; phylum Chordata; class Mammalia; order Afrosoricida; family Tenrecidae; genus Nesogale; species Nesogale talazaci. The sequence continues at coordinate 72,799 of PVJH01005691.1, read as the reverse complement.
CTTATGCACTTGCTTTGCTTTTGTCTAAGAAGGTGAGCAGCGTGGAGTGCCAGTTTAATAGAACAAAGTGTTCTTGCATCGAGGGAGTACTTGAGTAGAGGTCCAATGTCCATCTGCTACCTTAATACTAAACTTATACATATATGTATAGACTATTTCCCCATCCTCATATCCAAATGTTTTAGACCTCTATTAATGCCCTTTGGGGCAGGGCTATTCTACCCACGCAGACTAAGAGAACCTGGAAGATCAGCAGAGGACACGGGGCAAGGAATATCAGTGGAGGTCAGGTGGCTCTTAGTCAAAAGCAGAGACTACCAGGAAGACGTTTATCTGTGTTACAATGACTCTGCAAAGGCAAGCAGCAAATTATGAACAACATCGCAAGGCCTGGGAATTCCAGGGCAGTTAGTTGTGCTCATCTGGAACCTGTCCAACTGGATGTCAAGAGACGATCATTGTGACAGAACAAAAGGAAAGAAACTGCCTGGTGCAGACAATGCTTACTGTCTCCTTCCAGCACACTTGTTCAACCTGGGTGCTGAGAAAGTCAGACAAGAAGTTGGATTATTTGAAGGCAAGTGTAGCATCAGGATTGCAGGCGTGTTAACAACCTGAGACGGGCAGATGAAACAGCTTAGCTTTGCTCAGTTGAAGCACTTACTTGTGAAGATCAAAGGCCACAGGCAACCGTATGGGCATCAAACACAACCTGGACATCAAACACAAGTCCTCACAAGAACGGATAGGCGGGCTGAGCCCCGGTGGCGTAGTGGTTGTGCGCGGGACTGCGGCCCACTGGGATGGAGGTTCGATTCCGGCTCCCAGGAGCAAAGGCTGGGCCTCCTACTCCCACCACCAGGGCAGTGATGCCTAAAAAAAAAAAAAAAAAAAGAACGGATAGGCAGCACGGTGATCACCAGAGGGGTGGAACCCACCGAAGTTGTCAAGGATTTCACTTGACTTGGATTCACAACCAACACCCACGGAAGGAACAATTACGAAACCAAATCACAGTACTTTGGGCAAATCTGCTTCCAGAGACCTTTTTAAAACGTCCAAAGGGGGCGGAGCCCCGGTGGCGTAGTGGTTGTGTGCCAGACTGTGGCCCACTGGGTTGGAGGTTCAAATCCAGGAGCAAGGCTGGGCCTCCTACTCCCACCAGAGGGCAGTGATGCCTCCCCCCCCCCAAAAAAAAAAAAAACATCAAAAGGCTGAGATGCAATCTTGAAGTCTAAGCATCCACCTGGCAAGAAGCCATGGGGTTGGTGTTTTCAGATGTCTCACAGGCACATAAGAGATGGACAGGGAATAAGGATGGACAAAGAATTAGGAACTGCTAAAAGAAGGTACATAATGGTCATGGGAGAAGTATGGCCTGTCACATGTCTGAAGAAACTGCGACCATCAGGCCCCAGGACTGCCATACTCTGGGCTTCTAGCTCCAGTACACGGACATACACCCCACAGACCCAGGCAGAAGTACACATGCATGCACAAGGGGCTGGAGAAGCCCAGGGCAGGAGGGGGAGAGGACTCAGCTGGCCAAGCACATGCCACCAATTGGAAACGAGAGGGCTCCGAAAACCCTGCCGCTGCAGGTTGAGCAAAAGTCAAAGTTCAAACAATGGCCGAGCACAGGGAAACAGAATGCCCAGACAAAGGGGCTGGGTAGCTGTGGAAGGGGAGACGCAGAGGGAGTGTGGGAAAGCAGCCTCCTAAGGGAGGCTTTTCTTTGTTGGGAATTCAGATGGTCAGGGGTCCTGAGGCTTTTGAGCATGAAAGAAAGTTTTGTGGCTTCTCCCAAGACAGGGAAATCATCAACTTCCACCCTTCAGCCCTGATCTTGACCACGCATACGGATTTTCCCCAAGTGCTCCCGAAAGACAAAGGGCCAAGCTGTGAAAACTCTTCTCAGTCGAGCCAAAGCCAGAGAAGCCCACCACAGCTGCCATCGCCCCCTCCTCCTCCAACGCAAAGATGCGGCACTTTCTATTTTCGTCGCCTTCTGCTTTCCTTTCTCAGCGGCGGCGTTGACCGTTTCCTCCTCGTCCCCGAGCTCCTTTATCCTCTCCTGGGAATCATCATCTTTGTGCCCCTCTTCCAACTTCTCGCTGTGGACTTCAAAGCGTTCCTTCCCCCGGGCGCGGCGGGGCGTGGCAGGCAGCCCAGGTTCTGTGGTTTCTTCCCCCTGCCGCGAGCCAGGCAGCAGCTGGCGTCCTTCACCGCGCCGTCGCGGACTCTGCGGCCACGTCCTCCTCACTCGGGCTGCGGGTGGCCCTGGTGAGGACACCGGCCTTCCCAAGCTGGGACTCCAGGTCCCGCAGTCCGTGTGCCGCCCAAGCTCCCGCTCCAGACGTCTTCTCCCGCTCCCGTGAGCCGCTCCTCCGCCAGCGCCTCGCAGTCCTCCTGCTCTCCCTTCCGGCGGAAGTCCAGGTTCCCCGTCCCTCCGCTCGACGCCGCCCCCCACGGCAAATGAACGCGGCTCCCGGGCGACTCCCGTCGCTGGAGGCGGGCGGTTGGGTCCAAACGTGGGCGGGACTACAGGGCGGAGGGCGGGGCTTCCGGGCGCTGCCCGCGGCGGCCAATCAGGAGTGCGGAGGGGCGGAGCCGTGCTCCGCAGACCCGGAAGTGAGGTCGGAAGCGCCCGTGGGGGCGTTCCCGGGGCTCGGGCGGAGCGAGCGACTGGGCCGTCGTAGCCGCCCGCGGCTGCCGGTCCTCGGCGGGAAGATGTTCTACCACGTGAGCACGGCGCCGGGTGGGGGCCGGGGCCGAGCAGGGGCGGCGGGGGGGGGGGCCCGCTTCTCGCCCCCCCCACCCCCGCCGCGGGTCACCAGCGCGCTCCCCGCCCCCCCAGATCTCCCTGGAGCACGAGATCCTGCTGCACCCGCGCTACTTCGGCCCCAATCTGCTCAACACGGTGAAGCAGAAGCTCTTCACCGAGGTCGAGGGCACCTGCACCGGCAAGTAAGAGTCGCGCGCGCCGCGTCGGTGCCCGGTGCCCGCCGCTCCTCGCCCCCAGCGCGTTCGGCCGCCCACCCTGGGAAGCTCCCCTGCTCTCCCGGGCGCCCCGGCCGCACCTTGGCTTATCATTGGGTCTGTTGCCCGTATGTTTGTTTGGGGGGGGGGGGCAACACTGCCCCCTGGTGGTCGTGGGCGCCGCCCAGTGCTGCTCCTGAGAGCCGCCGCTGGATTCGAACCGCCAACCCCGCGGGCCGCTGCCAGTCCCGCACTCAACCCCTGACGCCGCCGGGGCCCAGCCCTGCTGGCCTCGTGGATACTGGGCTTTCTGCGTCCCGCCGACACGGGTGGTTTAGGTACCCCGTTCTCCAGCACCTGCTGCGTGCCCGAGCCCACGCGTGCTTCTCCGCAGGTTCCCCCCCCCCCCCCCCTGCCCCATTGGGCCCAGGGAAGGTTCAGTCTCCACCATTCCACCCCCCCACCAGGAGCGGTTTCTAGTCTGCAGGCGGGCTTGGGGTTTGGTTTGTACCCAGGCACCCCGACGTGGCACTTCTTGGGCCTCCCCCGGATGTTGGTGAAGGAATGATTGACCAGGGCCGAGCAGGCAGGGCTGGTGCTTCTCCCTCTCTGGGCTCTGGGGAGCAGGTGGGGGGTGTGAGCGTGCCGTGCGTGTGCTGGCCCTGCAGTGGGAGAGCCACCTGGAACGTGTTGAATCTGGAGCCTCCTCCCCACCCGACAGAATGGAGATCCACAGCCGCCCAGTCAATTCCGACGCCAACTGGCTTTCGAGGACCTGCCCCCCTGGGGATTTAGTGAGTGCCTTTTCAGCGCCGCCGTGACACCCGGAAGTCAGAGAACTCTTGGGTCCAAGACAAGACCCCTGGTGGAGTCATGGACCTATAAAACAAACCCACTACCACCCAGGCGACTCATAGCAACGCTTTAGGACAGGGGAGACCCGCCCCTGGGAGTTTCAGACATCTTCTTTGGCCCTCCCTTGGCTCTCTGGCTATCCGTCCCCCAAACCCACTGCTGTGAAGTCCATTCTGTGAGAACTGCTCGCAAGGTTTCCCAGACTGTCAGTGGGACCACTGATGGGCGAGGACCGTCCACCTTGCTGGCAGCCTCCCAGTGTCAAGCCCCGCTGCGCCTCCTTTCAAGGACTGCAGCCCTAACAGCGCCTTAGAGCTGCTGCCCTCCCTTCCCGCCTGGACATTCCTTCATTCTGGCCACAGGGCTGCTCTCTCCTCCTCCTCAGTGCCCCACCCCGCCCTGCCAGGTCACCGGGGCCTTCGCTTCCAAGGTGCTTCCACTCACGGGTTCGCTCTCTCCCTCCTCGAAGGTACGGCTTTGTCATCGCCGTCACCACCATAGACAATATTGGCGCTGGGGTGATCCAGCCTGGCCGAGGGTTTGTCCTCTACCCTGTCAAGTACAAGGCCATCGTGTTCCGGCCCTTTAAAGGGGAGGTGGTGGATGCCATCGTCACACAGGTCAACAAGGTGAGCCAGAACCTCCACACGGGAGACTGCAGCCAACTGGTCCTCTCGAAGATCCGGGTGGGGAAGAGCTGGGCCCTGGCGCCACCTGCTCACTGCCTTCACTGAGTTATGCCTTCTGTCGCCCCTCCTGCCACATGACATGGCCCTCCTGGCCTGCCCTCTGTGGGGGCACCGGTGAGCAGTGATACTTCCGAGCCTGCTGGATTGAACAGCTCCCAGGAAGGGGGGTGGGGCAGGACCCTGTGGGGTGGAGGCCCTTCTCCCTCCCCTCACCCTGACAGAAGCGGAGTCGTAGGGAAACGACATGTTCCGGTCACAGTCACATGGCCAGCCCGTGGAAGTGTGATGTTGAAGGCCAGGACTGACCAGCCCCAGGCCTTGGCTCCCCTAGGACAATGACTTGCTTCAAGTGAGAGATTTAAACCCAAACAGCACAGAGGCCGGGTGCACAGGAGCGTGCTGTTTTAGAAGGGCGTAAAGACAGGACAACTGTGAGGGGGAGACAGCTGGGCCCCGGGAGAGACCCCGGGGGACAAAGAAAGAAAGAAAGCAGCTCGCACGCTTCCCTTGCAGGTGGGACTCTTCACAGAAATCGGGCCCATGTCATGCTTCATCTCTCGACATGTGAGTCCAGGGGCCGGCAGCGGTGGGTGTGGGGGGGCAGCTCTCAGGCGTTTCCCACCCCCGCCCCCGTCCATCCACCTGTCCATCTGTCTGTTGAAGCTTCTCTCTAAACTGCTGCACTCACACCTCACTTCCCTTTCAGTCCATCCCTTCGGAGATGGAATTTGTGCCCAACTCAAACCCGCCGTGCTACAAAACCGTGGACGAGGTGAGTGGGGAGAGGGGGGGTTGGAGGAGCCGCCGGGCCGTGGAGCCCAGGCCCCGGGGGGGGGGGGGCGACTCCTGACCCCAGGGTTGTGACTGCTCCCCAGGACATTGTGATTCAGCAGGATGACGAGATCCGTTTGAAGATTGTGGGCACCCGCGTGGACAAGAATGACATCGTGAGTCTCCCGCCCCGCCGTGTGCGCTCCCGGTGCCTTTCCCTCCAGAGTTCCTGAGGGTTTGGTGCTCTTCTTCTGGGCAGAGAGGGGCCTGGGGGGCCTGGGCTGGGAGCCCCCGGGCATGCCTGGGCCCTCCTTTTATGGGTTTTCTCCCAAACCGGGTCATGGGGAGCAAAGACTGACATCCCAGCATTCGGTAGTTCAATCACAGGACGCAGTCCTGTCCAGTCGCTACCCCACTGGGTTTCAAGACATTCTCTTCCTTCTTGAACCCCGTGGCCTCTGCCCCCACGGTAACCCTGCGGAACGCTTCTTCTCCCTGCTGTCTCTGTGGGCCCGCCCTCCTCGACTGACTCTCCTTTGTACGCCGTCTCTTGCAGTTTGCCATCGGCTCCCTGATGGACGACTACCTGGGTGAGTGTCAGCCCCTGCCTGCAGGGGCTGCCGCCTGAGACGGCGTGTGAGGAGGGGCAGGCCGTGGGGCTGCGGCCCGAGTCCAGCCCTGGCAGCTCTCACGCTGCCTGCTGGGACGCCCAGGGCACGTGTCCCTCGGCATGGGAAGCCCACCGAGCGGGGCCAAGCCCTGGGTCCACTCACGCGCTCCCCCTGTTCTCACAGGCCTCGTGAGCTGAGCCGGGCGGCCTCCCGCCTTGTCGGTCCTGATGGAGGAAGCAGGACTGCTGCCGCGCATCCCGTGGTGTCCAGAAGGCCAGGTGCTCTGCTCTGGGGGCAAAAGCCAGAAGGTTCCACGCGGACCAGAAGACGTCTGGTTCTGTTTCGAACAGAGCTGCCACCCTCCGTCTTTTCTGACTCTGTGTTTTTCATAAATGGTTCGGTGTTGTCACAGAAGCGTCATCTCCTTCTTTGTAAGAAGCAACGATTCTTGTTCAAAGAGGCGGCGGGTGTTAGGCTCTGTAGCCCCCTTTTCTCAGCCCGATGCCTCAGCCATGCAGGAACCCAAGAAAAACATTTGCCAAGGTCAAATGTCGACTTCGGAAGGGAAGACAGGCAGTCTTTGCTTTTAGCCTGTGCTGCCACCTAGTCCCAGAGTGTCCTCCCAGTACCTGCCTTTGAAAGTGACCACGGGGCCGACCCAGGAAAAGGGAAGAGGAGCGGTGGGGCTTCCTGGGTTGGGTCCATAAACCACACACACACACACACACCTCACTGCCGCTGACAGAGGATTCTGACTCCTCATGACCCGATACGACCCAGTAGAAGGGCCCTTGCAGGCTTCCAAGACTGTAAATCCGGATGAGGAGACAGCCTCACCTCTCTCCCAAGGAGCAGCTGATGGGGCCAGGCTGTGGACCTTGCCAGTGGGCCACCCACCTGGGAATCCATCCACTCCGCCCTCAGGGCTCCTCCAATCACGTGCTGACTGTCCCGTGTTCCAAATGGGAAAGGCCTCCGGGCCCCATCCAGTTGAGTTATGAGACGGCCTCAAGAGGAAGCAGACAAGCCCTTTACTGCGCTGTGGGTCCACCCGAAAATGCCCCTCCCCAATTTGTCTGTGCCCGTCGCCTGTCCAGGCTCAGGGTAGCGGCCCTCATTTTGCAGCTTGCCCTGACGTCGTCGGAAGCCGAGCGCAGCCGTGGAAAGCAGGGAATTAATTGGCTAGAAACAGACTTGATGCTTTTTTCTCCTTTTTGGGGGGGAGGGGACCTCACTGTCCTCTGGTGGGAGTAGGAGGCCCAGCCTTGCTCCTGGAGAGCGGCTGCTGGATTTGAACCGCCAACCCAGTGGGCTGCAGTTCCACACTCAACCACTACACTATTGGGGCTCAGCCCTGATGTTTTCTTCTCCTGACGTGGGCCTAAAACCGTCTTTGGGTGCTTGCCTGGAGGGCTCAGATTCTGAGCAAGTGCCTCCCGGCCTGTACCATGACAGACGGGCAACTATTCACGATGACAAAGTGCATATGAAGCAGTGAGCCTCAACCAGCAGGGTCGCGCCTCCTTGCAAGCCCCTGCACTCCCCGCGATGTTTGGCGGTGTCCAGAAACAAACTTATTTGTCACAACTTGAAGGGGATCGGGCTGCTCCTTGGTTTCTGGTGCGTGCAGATTGGGTTATTGAATATTCCACAGTCAAGAAACAGTCTTTTTCTTTTCTCACCTCACTGCCCAGGTGAGAGTAGGAATCCCAGCCTGGCTCCTGGAGAGCCGCTGCTGGATTTGAACCACCAACCCTGTGGGCTGCAGTCCCAAACAACCACTGCGTCACCAGGGCTCAGCTAAACATCTTGTCCTAAGTGTCCCACACGCTGGCTTTAGAAACCTCAACAGAAACGCTTCCAGATTGGGGGCAGGAAGAACTCAAACAACTCCTGTCCCTTCCATTGCAACGCTCCGGGGCGGAGTCAGGTCCTTCCATTCAGGTCTATCTGGTGCATCAGTAAATGCTGTCCTAGCTGCCCTGTCCTTGCTTTGTAGAATGTACGTCTTCCTGCTGGAGAGATCCTTGTGAGTGGTGGGTTCATCATCCACCCAGACCTCTTTCCTTGAGCATTGCCAAGCTTCCAGTCATTGGGTCATGCCTGTGCTATGTCGGGTGGGAACCACAGGCCCCTATAGTTGGCACCGCTCCCCCGTACCACCCTTGGGTGGTCCAGATTTGGGACAGTTCCCCCAGCTCCTGTGTGGAAAACTAACACTGAGGGGGAAAGGATGAGGACTCTGTTCCCTAACTTCAAGGGAATCTGGAAAGCTAGTATCCACAGTAGGAAAGCCTCCACGTTGTCAAACGAACGTCCAAGTATCTTTTTTTATTTTTTGGGCATCACTGCTCTCGGTGGTGGGAGTAGGAGGCCCAGCCCCACTGCTGGAATTGAACCTCCGTCCCAGTGGGCCGCAGTCCCGCGCACAACCACGACGCCACCGGGGCTCAGCCCAAACGTCCAAGTATCCTCTGCTGCTTTACCGATCGTTCCCACAGGTCCTCCCCCAGCAGCTGTGCTGCTTTCAAGGGAGCACGTGGCTGATGTCCTCTCCCCGGACTTGCAGACGGCCTGTCGCTGTCTCCTCCCGCCTGACACCCAGCCCTCCTGGTCCCTTTCCCCACTGCAGGCATGTGGTTTCCTGTGAGCTCAGGGACCTTAATGTGGGAACCCCCCATCTTGTGACACCTGTCACGATTGAGTATGCACGTCTTGTGGCGACCCCCGTTCCATGGGACCCATCAAGAGCAATTGAGGTGAGCAGGCTGCCGTGAAAGATGTCTGACTATTTTACCCTCTATGACTTAGTATCTCTCAAGTAGCGCCTGTACAGGTGCACCGACTTGCCCTTTGGTTGCTGGAGGCTGGTTTCCCCTGACATCCCTGATCACGTGTCTCACCGAGGGCACACATCTCCCAGAGTTCTCTGCTGCCGTCACCCACGTACACACCGCCCCTGGAAGCGACGCCAGGCTTGGAAGGAAGAGACTGGTGGAGGGATGAGGATGCGGGAGCTGGTGCTGCGAAGGCTGGTGGGCCGTGGTGGGCGGGGGCAGATGGGGCGGCAGAGGTCTCTCGGCCTTCACTGTCTTGAACACTTTATGTATCTGACCTTCCAGAATCCTCACAGGGGTTCCAAGAAGTAGCATGCCTCGTTAGCATCACACAGCGAGCGGATCGTGGCAGTATGATTTTTAGAAGTTACTTGACAGAGGAGTTGTGCTCGGCCTTGCAAGGTCAGTGCCCGTCTGAATAGATGTGGTGGCAGTGGGATTATGAACAAGTAGCATTCATACTGGGTACGCAAGGATGGTTCAACATTAGAAAAACAGTCGTACTTTATCGTATAAATACAGCAGAGGAAAAGCATTAAAAATACAGCGAGTCTCCTCGGGCACTAGGTGCTGTGTGTGTTGTGTGTGCACGCATGTGCCATCTTCATCCGCCTGTGGCCACGGGAGGTGGGTGTGGAGGGTGTCTCACGACAGTGACTGGCCCCTGCCTTCTCTCAAACCGGGGGTGAATGAAGTCCAGACAGCCGAGACACGGCTTCACTGCCTCTGAAGAAGGACCCCCGACAGGAGCAAGCCTCCCTCCCTCCCTGGCCTCATCCCTCCAAGGTTGCCAATGGCTGTCAATAATCAATAACTCCTCCGGACAGCCGCCCAGAGCCTGCCGAGCTGGTCTTACTACCCCCACTACCCATGAAGAGCCCCTTCGAGGTGGGCAGACACTGGAGTGGTCAAGCCTGAGCACCAGAGAAGCCTCGGTAAAGGTCTCTGGGCCTGACTGGGTGAGATGTAGGCAACAGGGCCAGGGAGGGAGGTGCCGGTGGTGTTGCCGTGGCCCCCCAGCCACCCCTGCCTGCCACCCTACTCTAGTCCCTGAGGACAGAATGTTCTTCTCCAGAAGCAGCAGCATCCACCCTCTCCTCGCCGATTTTAGATCCTTTGTTGTTCCCTTGTCTCTGGGTTAGTTGTCACCTCCCTTCCTTTCCCCAGCTCCCCCTCTCCTGGGGCTCGCCGGGAACTTTGGGTCCTGTTGTTGTCTCCTCCAGACACGCAGAGACAATAATAAGCAAACCGAGAAAAGTCGATAAATAGTTCCAGGTCTGTTTGTTAACCTGTATGAGTGTTTTCCAGTGAAGTCTGATGGGGCGTCACGGCCTGGCCCCAAAGTCTATTTTTGGTATTCCTCAGGGACTTCATTGCTTTGCTATCCTTTCTGTTCTGCGACATGTCCTTAGTGTTTCGCCCCCGTGTGGTGGGGTCAGATCGGGCACAATTCCCGTCCTGTGTCTGCAGTGCTGTCCCCCATCGCACTGTGGGGCAGTGAAGGACGTCATGTCTTGTGATCCTGCACTCTGAACAGGAATATCATTCGTGGGGCTTGGTGGGCCAGCATTCTCTCTCCTTTCTTCTCCGTTTGGTCCTGTGTGCTCTGATCCGAGGTGCCCCCCTCCCTGAGGTGTAGCTTCAGTGCTGTCCTCTGTGGTGCATTCTTGTGTGTGTGTGAGGCGGTGTCCACATCACTGGGACTGCGGCCACCCTGCAGACCTCTCTATTGGTTGAAGTCTGGTCTTCTTTCCCTCTCCTGTGGAGATAGAAACAATACCTTCTCCTTGGGTGGGTTAGGGCTCTATTCCCCAGCTATATCTCTCTTTTTTTTGGGGAGGGGGGGAATCACTGTCCTCTGGCAGGATTGGAAGGCCCACCCTTGCTCCTGGAGAGCTGCTGCTGGATTTGAACCGCCAAGCCAGTGAGCCGCAGTCCCGCACTCCACCACTACACCACCGGGGCTCAGCCCGCTAAGTTTCTTTATTTCCCTTTCTCTTCCTCTCCCTTTTGATTGGTTCTGGCTCCAGCCACAGGACCTGGATCTCACCCGAGGCACTCGGTAATTCCAGCTCCAGGGTGGGTAAATGTGATTGGCTAACTTGCCCAGAAATGGCATCAGATGCTGTCTGTTCCTCATGGAACCCAATGCTTCTCAATGAAGACTTGCCCAGGTTGCCGCTGTCTCAGCAGCAGTTTGGGACAGATGGCATTCCGCGTGTGTGTGTGTGTGTGTGTGTGTGTGTGTGTGTAAGGATGTCAGGGGAGTGTGTGAGGCAGGCCAAGGCTTCCATGTTGCCGATGGATAGGAGTGCGGAGAACCAAAGCGCATACTCAAATAAGTCGAGCTTGCAGTGCAGGAGCTCTTTAAAGAGTGTTGAGGGCTGAGCCCCGGTGGCGTCGTGGTTGTGCGCGGGACCGCGGCCCACTGGGACGGAGGTTCGATTCCAGCGGTGGGACTGGGCCTCCTACTCCCACCGCCGGAGAGCAGTGATGCCCCCCCCCAAAAAAAAAACAAAAAAAAAAGAGAGAAGGACCCACTGGACGACGTAGCTGACAAGTGGGCTCTGGCGCGTGCGCACCGTGGGTGTCTGGCTTCTCCCTGGCCGAGCCGCATGGCTCCTTTCGGGCATAGCGAGTGGCACGGATCTCGGCCAGGCATTGAAGCCCAATGCGGCGCTTCAGTCGCCTCAACGCGTGCGCCGGAGACTGGGAAGGGGGAGGAACCGGAGGGCACGGAGACGCCTCCGCGGAGAACGCGGCTGGGGGACGCACCCCCACCAAGGCGCACGGACCCACCGGCGAGAACTGTCGCTTTAAGGAGCCAGGCCGCCCGGCGTCACGTGACCCGGGGCGGGGCGGGGCGGGGCGGGGCGGGACGTCGGGCTGCGCACAGCCCAATCACGGGGGAGGGCAGCCCCCGCCAGGGCGGCGACTTTTCGCCGTGCCTCCGCCGATTGGCTGTGCCCCTGGGGGGCGGGGCCCGGCCGCGGAGAGAGGGAATTGGGAGCCGAGAAACGGCCGGGCGGTGGCCGCCTGCGCGTGGAGAGTCGCCTGGGCCGCGCGGGAGCCCTTCGGTGAGCAGACCCTCTGCCGGCCCGAGGACGCCCCTTCCTCCCCGGCCGGGGGGCCGGCGGCGCCCGGGGCCCGCCCCCTTCCCGTGACCCAGGCTCGGCGACTTGGGACCGTCCTCCGTGGTGCCCCCCCCCCCCCCCCCCGTCTGGCTGCCGCGGGTCGGCGCAGCGGTTCTCAGCCTGTGGGTCGCCCGAGGCGTCACAGCGGCGCAATGGCAGGGGTGGAGTGGCCACGCCGGTCGGGGGCCCACTTCCTCGAGGAAGGAAGGAAGGAAGGGTCGCGGCGTGGCGAAGGTTGGGAACCCCAAGACCTGACAGTGGCCCCCGGCGAAGAGGATGGCACTGGAAACCCCGTGGGGCACCTCTCCGTGCTGTGGGCTCCCCCCGGGTCGGAATTGACCGGTGGCAATGAGTTTGATTTTGGGGGGGCATCGCTGCCCCCTGGTGGGAGTAGGAGGCCCTGCCTGGCTCCTGGAGAGCTGCTGCTGGATTTGAACCGTCAACCCTGTGGGCCGCAGTCCTGCACTCAACCACTGCAACCCCTGGGGTTCAGCCCCTTTATTTTGGTTTTAATGGGGCGGGCGAGTAACGTCGGATCTGGCCGGGAGGCGGGTAGGACGGACTCCATGTCCCGGTTGTGTAGAGGAGGGAGCCGGCGCTGAACCCCCTATCCGTCGGAGGTGGAGAGTTGGTGAGTCGCTAAGCCAGGCCTGCAGCCCCTGCTCCCCACCGACTCGCTGCCCACCGGTGAACTGGAAGGAGCCATCCAGCCTCTCCCTGAGCGTCTTCCCTGATCTCTGGTTCAGAAGTGGCTCCCTGGGGATGCTTTCAGGGCAGCTCTGACTGAACTCACACTGCCCACCGGCCTGCCCTGGGCAGCTGAGCCCTTAACCAAGTGCCCCTTCTGGGACCAGCTTAGAGCTGGTTGCTATAGACCATCCTGACTTAGGACAGAGGAGGAACTGCCCGCAGAGATTCCCAGGCTGTTATCTTCACCCCCCTGCACCCCCCATCACTGCCCTGGTGGGAGTAGGAAGCCCAGCCTTGCTCCTGGAGAGCTGCCGCTGGATTTGAACCCTCAACCCTGTGGGCTGCAGTCCTGCACACAACTACTAGGTCACCGGGGCGCAGCCTATCTTTCTTTGTTATTGTTGTGTTTTGGTTTTTTTTTTTTTTTGGGGGGGGGGCATCGCTGCCCTCTGGTGGGTGTGGGAGGCCCAGCCTGGCTCCTGGAGAGCTGCTGCTGGATTTGAACCGCCAGCCCTGTGGGCCGCCGTCCGCTCTCAACCACCGCGCCACCGGGGCTCAGCTACTTTGTCAAGTCATCATCATTTCCAAAACATTTTCCACTTGAGCCCTGGCATGAGCTCTTTTCGACCCCACCCCCCTTCCCTAGTGTACCCTTGATGGAAAGGACGGCCCTCAGGCAGATGAACAGACCCAGCGGGTCCAAACGGCCACTCCCACGAGGCGGGTGTCAGGAATCCCCCAGCCTTTTCAGAAGCCGCACTTTCTTCTGAGTTGTGTAGCCTGAGAGTTAAACCACTGGGCCCCCAGGACGCCTCCCGGAATGGCCTAGAGAGCCACTTCCTCCCCAGCTTGGGGTCAGACGAGGTGGTGGGGCTCAGTGCTGCCTGCCCGCCCAGGGCGCCCAGGCGGGAGATGGACAGTCACCCCAGCTGCTGCTCTCCCTCCTCACAGTCCGAGTGCACCGGGCCGCGCGATGTGCTGACGCCGCCACGCTGGATGCTGGGGATGCAGAGGTGAGGACCCTGCTGGAGCCCGCAGTCTGTGTGTGTGTGGGGGGTGTTAACCAGACCTTCACGGCTCCGCCCCTGCAGACGCAGATAATGACCCTGAACTGAGGGAACTGAGTGGACGCGGAGGTGTTCTTTACCCCACGGGAAGAGAGAGGGCGGTTGGTCGAAAGGCCAGCTGGGCTGCTGTGGCGCGGGAGGCCATGGGTGACCCCAGGAAGCCTGGCCCGAGGCCCAGTGCGGGTAGCTCCCCGGGTGGGTCGGCAGGGCTTTAGCCCCCAAGCAGAGCCGTCTCTGGAGCTTCCCAGGTTTGGTGGATGGGTTCTGTGGGTCGGGGATGAATGCAGAATGCAGAGTCTGGGAGTTCGACTGCCTTCTTTACCCGCAGTGGACTTTTTGAACTCGGGGGCTCCCCGTGAAAAATATTTTCTTTCTTTTTTTTTTTTTAAGTAGGCATCACTGCCCTCTAGTGGTGGGAGTAGGAGGCCCAGCCTTTGGTCCTGTGAGCTGGAATTGACCCTCCATCCCAGCGGGCCGCAGTCCCGCGCACAACCGCGACGCCACCGGGGCTCAGCCCATGAAAAGTATTTCCATGGTGGCTCAGCTGATCCTGGTGGGAGCCTGTGGCCTGCGTGCCAAGCAGCCGCTCTCTTGCAGGCGGCATGCTGGGAGGAACAGGCGCCTGAGCAGACCCAGGCCCGTCGTCCCAGTACCAGAGGGGGCAGAGCCGCCCCCAAAAGGGAGGCAGGAGCTGTCTGGATAGAAGCGAGGACTTGGAGTAGTCTGGGGGGCATCAGGCCAGGCCAGAGGACAACAGGGGGGCCGACGACAGCCAGGGGCCTGCAGGGTGGTGAGCGTCTCCCAGGGAGGAAGCCCTGTGGGACTTGGGGGGTCACAGGCAGGGCCAGGGAGTTCCCCAGCAGGGGGGGAGGGGGGAGGGAGAATGACGTAGGAGGTAGTCTCCGTGACCCACGGAGTAGTTCCCCGTGCCCTCCAGAGTCACTGGACGTCGGCTGGGACCCGGTGGCAGCGAGTGTGCCTGCCGGTTGGGGAAGGACTGACAGCTTCGGAGCGAGGGCCTGTCTGTCGCCTCAGGAGTGTTTCCATGGCGGCGGCTTGGTTGATTCTGGTGGGAGCAGGGAGGAGGGATTGTGGTGGTGGTGAAGATGCTGTGGTCTCCATCTCTGTGTGGGTGTATTGGGTGGTGTGTGTGTGCGCGGCGCACTAGTCCCTGACATTCTCCTACATCATTTCTCTGTCTGTCGAGCAGACCTGAGGTGTGAGGCTGGGGGTGGTGGGGAGGGTGGGGGGGAAGCCTTGGCCCAGCCTTAGGACTCTGGGGCTCTCACTGATGGAGGACGCAGGGCAGGTTCACACAGAGGCTGGCAGGGTGGGGGTCAAGCTTCGGGAACACCAGGGCCAGGCCTTTTCTCTTGAATCAGGGCCCGCCGGCCAGTGGGCTTTCAGCTCGGGGGGGCCCGGCCCTCTGCTCCAGGGGGGTCGCGTCTTCCGGGCTTGTGCAGCCTCCCCTCTGCCCTCCCAGCGCCGCCGGAGCCATGTCGGAGCGGGAAGAGCGGCGCTTCGTGGAGATCCCGCGGGAGTCCATCCGCCTCATGGCCGAGAGCACGGGCCTGGAGCTGAGCGACGAGGTGGCCGCCCTGCTGGCGGAGGACGTGTGCTACCGCCTCCGAGAGGCCACGCAGGTACAGCTGCGCCAGTCCCAGGGAGCCCGGGCACCAAGCTTGGTCTTTGTGCCAGTCACCTCCCACCCGGTTGAACTGTTGAACGGGTTACGGGGCGCCGCCTCTGCCCTCGAGGGACCCCACTGGCAATACACGTGAGGCGGAGGCCGTTCCCGCGTGCCTGCCCCCGCCAGCTCCTCTGCTGCCCCACGGGCTTCTGGGGACACGTGTTGCTGCGCCGGTGCCCCAGGGCCCCTCCCTGGACGGGCCAGGCGGGTCCGCACTCCAGTCTGCTGAGGACCACCACAGGCTGTTCGTGCTGGAACAGCGGCAGCCTGCCCCCTCCCCACCCCCTCCCCCAGCACTCCCTTGACCTGGGGGGGGCTTCTCCTTCTCCTCCCGGTCCCCCCACACTGACATTGCCCCCTCACCCCCTCAGAATAGCGCCCAGTTCATGAAGCACACCCGGCGGCGGAAGCTGACTGTGGAGGACTTCAACAGGGCCCTGAGGTGGAGCAGCGTGGAGGTGAGGGAGGCTGGCACAGGACTTCCGCGGGGCGGGCGCCCACCCGGAGCATCCCAGAGGGCTGGTGGCTGAGAAAAGGGCATGGAGGCCACATGGGTTAGGAGGTCAGGGATGGCTTCCTGGAGATGGGCCTTTCTCCTGGAGGTCGCTGACCAAAGCTGTTTGAGGGACGGGGAGGGAGGCAGGCCGGCAGCCTAGGGTGGGACAGGACAGGAGCCCTACAGTGGTGTCTGGGGGACACCCCTGGATGCCCTGCCACATTCCCAGCAGTGGTCCCTCCCCCCTCCCCCAGGGCTTCCAGAAACCCCTTCAACACAGCCCCCAGCCCGTGGGCTCCTGGGATTCAGGCCGCCCTCCTCCTCCTCCTCTCTCCTCAGGCTGTGTGCGGCTACGGGTCCCAGGAGGCCCTGCCCCTGCGGCCAGCCCGGGAGGGGGAGCTCTCCTTCCCCGAAGACCGCGAGGTGAACCTGGTGGAGCTGGCCCTGACCCCCAGAGTCCCCACAGGCTGCGCGGAGACGGCCGTGAGAGGTAGCTGCCGGCCCCCGGGAGCTGGTGGCCCAGACTGTGGCGGGGGGCTGGTGGGCGGTGCGGCAGGACCCCAAGTCTAGCAGGGACTAGACTTGGAGGGGTGCGTGGGGCTCTGGGGGGCAGGACCCCAGGCCGACCCCTCTCTCTGCTCTGGTCAGTTCACGTCTCCTATCTGGACGGCAAAGGGAACCTGGCACCTCAGGGATCAGGTAAGAGGCCCCGCGGGGTGCGTCCTCCCTCCGGGGCCAGGGTGCTGCCCGACCCGCCACCTCACGCCGGCCCTGGTGCCGCTGCAGGCTAAGTGCCGGCCGGTGCTGCAGCGCCTCAGAGAGGAAGCTCTCCGCTCCTCTGGAGAGTTCGTCTCAGAGAACCACCCGGGTGGGGGTGGGGGTGGGGGCACTGCCAGTCGGAGCCCAGCAGCCCTGGTGGCGCAGAGGTTAAGTGCCTGTCAGCGCACGGAAAAGCTGACTGACCTTTGGGCCCCCAGCCAGTCTGGGAGAAGGATGTGAACCTCGGCCCCCCCCCTCCCACCCCCCCCACCCCCCCAGCGCGTTGCTGGGTGCAGCGAGTTGGTTCCCGCCCAGAGTGACCTCGTGCCCCACGGGGACCTGCTCAGTGCTCACCAACGTTCCTGGGGAGCCCGGGGGCCCAGCGCGACTCAGTCCCGTCCTGTGAGGTCGCTGCGAGGATTGGCCGCATGGTGTTTGCCCTGGGCCTGCCCCGGGCCCTCGGAGTCAGATGGGCACCCAGACCCGTAGCTCGTCAGGGGCAGGGTGTGGAGGCCCGGCGAGAAGTCCAGGCAGTCAGCAGAGGGCTCTCTCCGGGGAAGGCGGAGTCTAGCTTCCCGGCTGGGGCTTGGGGGACACTGGAGAGCCAGCCGGTGGGGTGGGGTGAGCAGCCTCCTTGTGGAGGTCTGTGGGGATGGGCATCACGGGGAGGCGGGGCGAGGCCCCCTCTTCCAATCCCGCCCACCTCAGCGCCCCCTGTCGCAGTGCCCAGCGCCGTGTCCTCCCTCACGGATGACCTTCTCAAGTACTATCAGCAAGTGACGTGGGCTGTGCTGGGGGATGACCCGCAGCTGATGAAGGTGAGTGGGGGCCCACACATGACCTGCGGTACAAACCCCCTTTGAGCTCCAGCAGGCACGGGGCTCCTGGGGGAGTGGACTGTGGGCCCGGTGATCAGCCCCCCCACGGCTTTGGACTGGGGCCAGGCGGGTGGAGACAGTGCCACTTCTGCTGGCCTAGATTGGGAGGGTGGGGCCAGGAGGGCTGGGCCGCCCCTGGCCCAGTGCCCTTCTGCCCAGGGTCACATGAGGTCTGGCCGGGCAGTTGGCTCTCTGTGGCCGAGGGTTCATCATTCCCCCTCTCACATGTCTGGCTGCTGCTACACCGGCAAAAGGCAGCATGCTACCGCCATCCGTTCTTCCTGCCGTTGAAACCTGCCTCCTGGCCCAGCCACGGAGCGGGGCCTCTCCTTGCCAGCCTGAGCTCTGCCCCCGAGTGGCGTGACCTGGAGCCTTTACCCGTTTTCTTGAGGAGGAGCTGGGAGTGAGAAGGGGGTGGGGTTCACCAGACCCAAGATGGTCTTACTCCGTCCCTTCCCTTAAGGCGTTTTTCCCTGTGTATCAAAGTATCACTTGCTGTCGGCTCTCGCAAAGTCCCTTCTGAGTCACGGCAGCTCCTCGAACACGCTTAGGACGGACGCGCTGTCCGGGCCGTGCCCTCTGCCACCCGTGGTCACAGCCACGCGTCAGGCCGGCTTGGCAGGTCTTCTCTGCACAGCATACAGTGCTCATCTCCTGCAGTGCGCAGGAAGGGGGCGCAGTCACCTCGACCGGCGACTTTCCCACCTTGTCTTCATCCTTGTGGTCTTCCTCCTCCTCTTCTCTCTTCGCTGTCCCTCTGCCAAGCCTGATGGCCCCTCTGGGGACTGCCTTTCCCGACAGCATGTCCAAACCCTTCCGTTCCCGTGACGCCTCCTTAGCCTGACTCTAGGATGTAAACCAGCTGTCCCGCCCCCGAGACGGTCTGCCGTCTCCTCAGTCTCGTCAGCGTGTACCAGGGGGCTTCAGAAACCCCGTGTGGAAGCTCCCTTCCCTTCCCTTCAGGTTTCCCCGGAGCCCCTGATGTCCTGCCGTGCCTGTAAAACCCTGTGGGCGCCTGGAGGGCGTGGCTGTTAGCGCCTGTGGACTCGGCCCAGATGTGTGGAGCCTGACTTCAACATTCCCCAGGGTCCTCTGGGCTGAGACTTCCCACCAGCAGGGCACCAGGCCTTTCTATGTGGCCCTGCGGGGTGGGCTCAAGCCACCAGTCTAGAATGTAACGGTTGATTGCCAGCGGCCTGCACCCCTGGGACCCCTTAGCAGAGAGGCGCATCTACAACACCCACGTTTGTTTGGTTTTTCCTTCCTATTTATAAGCTATAATTAGTTTTAACTCCAGCCAAACCCACAGCGATCAAGTTGATTCCGACTCCCAGTGACTCCAGGGTTCTGGAGGCTGCGGATTCTCCCGGGAGCCCAGCCTTCTCTTTCTGGAGCAGCAGAGCGCTCAGCTTGAGCCCCCGACGGGGCAGGTGGCAGCCCTGCGCATCACCCGCAGTGCCACCAGGGCTCCCCAGCTTGTAGGATACAGTAAAAACTCACCCCCACTGCCTTCGAGTGGACACCAACTCACGGGCCTCACAGGACACGCTAGACCCGGCCCTGTGGGTTTCAGACTCTGTCATTCTTGCGTGAGCAGAAAGTCTTTCTTCCTCAAAACTACCGGTGGTTTTGAACTGCCACCTTGCACTTGGCAGGTCAACCCGTAGCCAGTACACCCCCGGAGTGCCTTGTATAGTTCCCCCCTCCTTGATGTTTTGTGAAGATTTGTGTTATGAATGTTTGACCCTTATTCCATGGTCATCCGTCCAGCTAGCTTTCCACAGGAAGCGGCATGGTGGTGACCGTTTGAAAGCCTGCTTTTCTCAGTGGAGACTCTGGTGGCCGGCTCGGATGCGGGCGTGGGGTTTATGTGGACAGGTGCTCTTTGTGTGGGACAGACCGGCAGCGGCAGGTTCAGAACAGGTGCCGTCTGAACCCACACACGCTCAGGGGCTTTCTCCCTGCCTGGCATGTGAGGTCCAGACTCATGACTAAAAGGGACCAGCCTCCCCACAACTAACTGCGTCCAAGGGGTGGTTGTGTAATGAAGGGGTCAATGAAAGGGACATCAGACAAGACCGAGTGCAAGGGCCCACCACTTCCCAGGCGGCTGGAACCAGAATGTATTCTCACAAGCTTACGTAACTTCGGGCCCGCCAGCCATAGTGAGCACGTGCATTCACAGGAAGGGGCGCTATTAGGGCAGCGGTTCTCAACCTTCCTCATGCTGCGCCCCTTTCACACAGTTCCTCATATGGTGACCCCCACCATAAAATTATTTTCCTTGCTACTTCATAACTGTAATTATGCTACTGCTATGAATCATAAGTATCTTACATGCAGGATATATTTTCATTGTTTCAAATGGAACATAAATATAATGAAAGCATAGGGGTTAATCACAAAACACTATGTAATTATATATTGTGAAGTATTTATGTGTTTTCTCATGGTCCCAGGCGCCTCCTGTGAAAGGGTCATTCAACCCCCAAATGGGTCGCAAGACCCACATGTTGGGAACTGAGGGGGTTGAGCTAGGGGTCCACATGCAGTAGGACAGGGAGCTGCGTACAAGGGGACACCTCCCAAGAAACTGGAAGACCCATCTGGGCGGGTGCACTTGGGTAGTGCAGTCCCCGGCGAGGGGAGCATCCAACAGCGTGCTCTGAGTTAGTGCACCCAGTGGCGTCGCCTGGGGAGGTTCTCTCTGGTCACAGTGAATTATTTTTTTTTTGTTTTTGTTTTGGGGCATCACTGCCCTCTGGTGGGAGTATGAGGCCCACCCAGCCTTGTGAGTTATTTCTTAAAAGTATTTGAACCTTGTTTTTTGTGATGGCCAGTCTAAGAGAATAGCATGCAGCTGTGAAATTTTGTTTCCTGCTTGGGGAAGAATGCCGCAGAAACTGTGTGATGTTGAACACAGCTTACAAGGACAGCACCATGGGAAAAACTCAAGTGTACAAGGAGTTTTCTCTTTTCAAAAAAAGGTGAGGTGTTTATTGATGGCAAGCCTCGTACTGGATGTCCGACAGCTTCCTGAATGGATGAAAATGTCAACAGGAATAGAACCCTTGTGCTTGAAGACCTATGATGGATCACTGAAGAGATGGGGAAGTTACCTGGACTATCACGGAGCTCAACAAATTTTAAAGGAAGATTTGGAAATGAGAAAAGTCTGCAAAATGTTTGCCTGAGTTCTGACTGACCAGGGAAAGAGCTACGAGTGAAGACATGGCGCGTTTTGAAAGAACAGCTTCCAAGTGACCCAGACTTTTCCCCAAGGTCATTGCTGGCAAGGAGGCATGATTCCTTCCTTCCTTGAAAGCAAACATCCAGCTAATGGAAGACCCCCCACCCAAAATGAACTCATCAAGGGGAATCAGCGATGAAAAGGATGCGCATCTGTTCTTTTTGATATAAGGGAGATGGTGCATTTGGAGTTCCAGCAGGTCAGACTGTTCAATCAAATGTCTTTTTAGAGGTTCTAAAATGATGGCAGAATAGTGTGTGGCAAAAAGGCCGGATGTGTAGCAAATGGGAAACGGGTTTTGCCACCACAAGGCACCTGCTCAGGCAGCCATCTCACTGTGCCAGGCTTTAGCAAAACCAGCATGCCTCTCCCACATACCTTACGCACCTGACCTCACTCCATGGGGCTTCTTTTGTTTCCAAGAATGGAGACGGGCATGAAGGGTCAGTGATTTGACTTCGTAGAAGAGGTGAAGAAAGACATGAGGGAGGTGCTATCAGGCATCCCAACGTTTGAAAAACATTTCCAAGAATGGAATCACAGATTTGACCAATGTATTACATATAATGGAAAATATGAGTACGTAGCTTTGAAAAAATAACCCTCTCAGACATAACGAGATGGGTGGGTCTTGGAGTTAACATGGCGGTGGCCTAGGACTGAGCCCCGGTGGCGTAGTGGTTATGCACGGGACTGCAGCCCACTGGGATGGAGGTTCAATTCTGGCTCCCAGGAGCAAAGGCTGGGCCTCCTACTCCCACCACCAGAGGGCAGTGATGCCTAAAAAAAAAAAAATAATAATAAATAATACAATTGCTAGGCTGAGCCCCGGTGGCGTAGTGGTTGTGCACGGGACTGCAGCCCACTGGGATGGAGGTTCAATTCCAGCTCCACAAAGCAAAGGCTGGGCCTCCTACTCCCACTACCTGAGGGCAGTGATGCCCCCCCCAAAAAAAGATGGCGGCCTCACCTTGGTCTTCTCTGAACTGGCTTAACCCCCAGGGTCTCCAAGCTCTTTGCTCTGGATCAGAAGGGAGTGGGCCCGACTTAGGGCGGAACGGACAGCAGTGTCGGATTGCCTTGTGTGCCTGACCACCCTCGGGCAGATAACCTACAAGCACTTGGCCTTCCAGTGGGTCTAGTAGGAACCCTGTGCTTGCGGGATTGGCCTTGACTAGGGGGTAGGGCCCATCCTGAGGAGGGACGCACTGTAGAGAGCGCGCCTGGAAAGCATGTCAAGCTTGCTTCCGTGAAGCCCCAGCCTCCCAGCCTTCTTAAAGCAAGCCTCGAGAGTTTGCGGACGTTCTGCTCGCCGCAGAGCCTGAGGAACGGCCGTGCGTGCCATTGAGGGAAAAGCAGGCTGAGCATGCAGGGTGCTGAGCTTTCCAGAAAGCAGGAAGAGGAAAGGGTGTGAGTGTGTTCTTCCACCGGCTTATGTAGTCTGAAGACATGCAGACCCTGTCAATCCCACGTGTGACAAAGTGGGCAGTGTCTTAGCCTAAGGGATCCCTGAGCTCATGTGGGGGATGGGGGCGAAGGTGTTAGTAACCACAGACCAGAATTGGGGGCAGGCAGGAGGAGGAGAACAGTAGGACTTGTTTGTTCTTAGATGCGTATAGTCTTCAGCGTGAGCAACCACGTGCTTGTAGCCCCACTACCTCTTTCCAGTAGTCCTACTACGGGCGATCTGTGGGGGCGACTTTTCGTCTGGAGACTGGGACTCGGCGCCAACTCTAACTCACAAATGTGAAGACCCTTCCTCCACCGGATGGGGCCTGCCAGACTCCACTGGGAGCCCAGAGGCCTCGGCCGCACCCAGCCTCCTGGTTCTCGGCGGACCGCCCTGCAGCCTGGCCCTCCCTTCACAGATCGCCCTCCAGGACCTGCAGACCAACTCCAAGATCGCCGCGCTGCTGCCCTATTTCGTGTATGTGGTCAGCGGGGTAAGTGGCTGGGTTAGGGGAAGGGTTTGTGGGGCAGGCGGCCCAGCAGTCCGCCTGGCCCCTGACTGACCCCCGCACCTGACCTCTACCCGCAGGTGAAGTCTGTGAGCCACGACCTGGAGCAGCTGCACCGGCTGCTGCAGGTGGCCCGGAGCCTGGTTCGGAACCCACACCTCTGCCTGGGGCCCTACGTGCGCTCCCTGGTGGGCAGTGTCCTCTACTGCGTCCTGGAGCCCCTCGCGGCCTCCATCAACCCCCTGAATGACCACTGGACTCTGCGGGACGGGGCCGCCCTCCTCCTCAGCCACATCTTCTGGTAGCCGCAGCCCCGGGGCGGGAGGGAGATGGAGCCGGGCCTCCAGCATGGAGAAGGCAGGAAACCCCTCTCTGCCTCTCCAGCTGGTGCGCACGGCCCTTCCGGGCGCCGGCAGCCTCTCCCCCGTAGCCTGGTCTGCCCCCCTCCCCCCCTCACCGCTGAGTGAACACTGCTCCCACAGGACCCACGGGGACCTCGTCAGCGGCCTCTACCAGCAGATCCTGCTCTCCCTGCAGAAGGTCCTGGCAGACCCCGTGCGCCCACTCTGCTCCCACTACGGGGCTGTGGTGGGGCTGCACGCCCTGGGCTGGAAGGTGGGTGAGCCCCTTGCCTTCACTTCTCCTAAAATCACTCCTGAGTTCTTTCACCATGAGAACAGGGCGTGCTTGCTTCCCCCCCCCCTTGGCAGGGCCCTCAGGAGCAGGCTGGCTTTCTCTGTAGGACCCTCTCAGTGCTTCGGGGGCCCCTGTCTGACGTCCGTCACGCTTCCCCCTCCCGCCTTTTGTATGTTCCTGTCCATTCTATCGGAGCGTGTTTGGGAAACGTGCCGTTTCTAAGGATCATCTGGGAGTTGCCCTGTCAGGGTGAGAGGGGATCACGATGTGCGTCCCTTCCTGAGAATGCGACAGGCCACACCCCCGGGCTTGTCCCGGGACCACCACCTCTGGAGACCTGCATGACGCTGTACTAGCTGCCCTTGAGATTTTCATGGGAGAGGTAGCGATTTTATGAGGTCCGTTTTGGAGAGAACAGATGTCATTTCAAGCCGCCTTGATCATGTCCTCCCTCCTCCCTCCCTCTCTGTTTTTAGGTCTCTGTCCCCACCTCCGACCTGGAGAGAGAACCTGCATGTTAACTGCCCCCCCCCCCCCCCCCAAGAGAAGCTGCATGCACTTCATTAGTTCCCTCCTGGATGCTTCCTCTTCCTTGACCGTCTTTGGTGGCGCCTCCTGGTCATACTGTTTGGTCATGTTGAGTCTCAGAAATGCAGCTGACTTTTGCCTGTTCATCTTAGGTCCAACCGCTTTGCAATCTTCTTTAACAAGTTATCTTTGCTTTTTTGACTTTTAAACAGATAACCCTATCATACTCAAATAGAGACAGGTCCATTTTCCTCTACTCTGACCCTACTGCCTTCCCCACCCCCAAGGAGAACCAGTGATGTCTTTGGATATGACAGTCCGACAGGGGCTCAGCCCTGGCGGTGCAGTGGTTGAGTGCGGGACTGCAGCCCACTGGGTTGGCAGTTCAAATCCAGCAGCAGCTCTCCAGGAGCAAGGCTGGGCCTCCCACTCCCCCCAAAAAAAAAGTAGAAAAAAAATTTGATGACAATCGGACAGCGGTGTCTTTTCCGATCTTAGACCTGGGGTGGATCAGTTCACCGTGTGTTTACAGACAGCCATCGGCCTTGTTACCAAGTGGGTTTTTGATTTTGAAGTTTTTGTTTGATAGGGTTAGTCACACCTATGGAGAAAGAATCCCTTGCTTTACATTTGTGGGCAAAATTCAACTTGCTCTCTTGGTATAATGTATTTGTAATTAAGTGGTTGGGGTTTTCTGAAAGCCTTTAAAAAATCATTTTATTGGGTGTTCATACAGTTCTTATCACCATCTGTCCACCCATCCATTGTATCCAAAGCATATTTGTTGCCATCATCATTCTCAAAACACTTTCTTTCTACTTAAGCCCTTGGTATTTTAGCTCCTCATATTTCCCCTCACCCGCCTTGAAATTTTTTTTTTTGGGGGGGGGGCATCACTGCTCCGGTGGTGGGAGTAGGAGGCCCAGCCCCACTGCTGGAATTGAACCTCCGTCCCAGTGGGCCGCAGACCCGCGCACAACCACTACGCCACCAGGGCTCAGCCTGAAAATTTATTTTGTTTTCTGAAAACTTTTAAAGTGAAGCCAGTTAGCAGTAAAGGTGCTCTCCTGTGCAGTCCTTGCCTGGTTCGGGCCAGCAGGCACTTCAAATGTTGAGCTGCAGTTTCTCCTGGAACGTCTGTAGACCTGGTGACGTAACTGGCCTGTTGCCTTTGGGGTTGGTTTTGTAGCTGCTGTTTCATGATTTTGTAACTATTGTTCCAATATCCTCTGCGGTTCTGGAGTCAGCGGTTACATTTTCCTAGGGCTGTATCCATTGTGGAACCTCGTCCGCTCCTTCTGGGCCAGGGAGGAGAAAGCTCTGTGACTAATTAATCACAGGAATTAAAGTTACCTCCTTAGGGGCCAAGCAGATGTGGCCGGGGTCCGGGTCCACAGCTAAGCGGGGCCTGTCCTGGCCTCTGGGGCGGCACAGGGCAGCAGGTGGCTGCACTCTGTGTGCTCCCGTAGCCCTCCTGTTCAGTGTGCAGCAAAGGCCCAAGTTGTGCGGGCGTCAGCTCCCCGGGTGCCTGGTGCACAGAGGGCTGTGCTCCCTAGGCTTCCTGACAGCGGCCTTCTTGAAAAGGACCAGCAGGCCTTCCTTCCAGGGTACCCAGGAGGGGGAGTGTCCGAACAACTGGCCTCTCGCTTGGTAGTTGAGTGTGTAACCTTTTATGCCTCCCGCGCCAACTCCGGCCAGAGCCCAGGGCTGAAAGCTGGGTATGCAGGGAGGGTCTTCGGGGCAGGGAGAGGGGAGGGGAAGCAGGAAGGTGGGTAACTCCTTCCTTCCCTCCATTCCAGGCGGTGGAACGGGTCCTGTACCCCCATTTGTCCACCTACTGGACGAACCTGCAGGCAGTGCTGGATGACTACTCGGTGTCCAATGCCCAGGTGAAAGCGGATGGGCACAAAGTCTACGGAGCCATCCTGGTGAGTGCGAGGCCCCCCGGTGCCCCCCGCCCCCCCGGAACCCTCATCACAGAGCCTGCTTCGCGCTGGCAGGTGGCCGTGGAGAGACTGCTGAAGAGGAAGGCCCAGGCTGCAGAGGCCAGCAGGGGCGGCCGCTGCCCCGAGGACCTGCCCTGGGACAGCCTCCTGCTGCAGGAGCCGCCCTCGGGGGCCGCGGCCGAGCCGGGCTTCGGCGTGGGCCTCCTGCTGCCCCCCGGGAGCGCGGGGCCCGAGGAGCCCTCCCGCTCGGTGGCCCTGGCCGACACCTATCGCGAGCTCTACGCCTTCTTCGGCGACAGCCTGGCCACGCGCTTCGGCACCGGCCAGCCCGCGCCCACCGCCCCGCGGCCCCCCGGCGACAAGAAGGAGCCGGCGGCCGCCCCGGACTCGGTGCGCAAGATGCCGCAGCTGACGGCCAGCGCCGTGGCCAGCCCGCCGGGCGACGAGAGCCCCCGGGGCGCGGGCAGCGGCGGCGGCCCCCCGTCCGCCTCGGCCCCCTCCGCGCCCGCCGAGAGCCGCCCGCTGCCGCGCGTGCACCGGGCGCGGGGGGCGCCCCGACAGCCGGGCCCGGGCGCCGGGCCCCGCGACGTCTTCCAGAAGAGCCGCTTCGCCCCGCGCTGCGCGCCCTACTTCCGCTTCCTGATCGCCGGGCGGCAGACGGGCCGGCGCTGCCGCGGGCGCCTCTTCCAGACGGCCTTCCCCGCGCCGCCCGGGCCCGGCCCCGCCTCCCGCTACGTGCAGAAGCTGCCCATGATCGGCCGCACGGCGCGGCCGGCCCGCCGCTGGGCGCTCGCCGACTACTCGCTCTACCTGCCGCTCTGAGCCCCGCCCCGGAAGCGCGTCGGCGCGCGGGAGGGGCGGGGGCGGGGCCCGGGCGGCGGCGCTTCCGGGTGCCGAGGGAGGGGCCATGGCGCTGTCCTGGCCGCAGCGCGCCGAGCTCGCGCTCTTCGCCGCCGTCTTCCTGTGCGGGGCCGTGGCGGCCGCGGCCCTGACCCGGACCCAGGTGCGGGGGCAGCCCGGGGACGGGACGGGGCGGGGCGGGGCGGGCCGAGACCGCGCGCAGCCGCCCTGCCCTCCCGACGCCTCGCGCTCCGCCCCGCCCCTTCCGTGAGCGGGGAACCCCTTTCTGTGCGCCCGTGCCCCCCTGCCAGGCCGCCTGGCTAATAAACGTGTTGTCACGCACCCGCGGACTCCTTTGCTCTCCGGCGTAGGCGCGGCTCGGCCTGTGGCCGACGGGAGGACCCACCTGGGATGGCAGCGTCCCCGGCCGGGGGGGACCCCGGGGGCGGCCGGCCTGGCGTCGGGGCTCAACCGCCTCTCCCCGCAGGGCTCCTTCAGCGGCAGCTGCCCCCTGTACGGCGTGGCCGCCCGGAACGGCTCGGGGTTGGCCTTGTCGCGCCCGGCGGCCCCTTCCCTCTGCTACTTCGTGGAGGGGGCCTCGGGCCTCCTGGCCCTCTACTGCCTCCTGCTCCTGCTCTTCTGGGTCTACAGCAGCTGCATCGAGGACTCCCGCAGGTGATGCTCCCTCGCCGGGGCGCGGGGGGGGGGGGGGCAGGGGCCCAGGCCGGCCCCAACCCCAGGCCCTCTCCCTCCTCCCCGCAGAGGCCGCCTCGGGCTCCGCGTCGCCCTGGCCGTCTCAGCCGTGGCCATCTTCCTGACCCTGGTGTCCGCCTGTATCCTCCGGTTTGGCACCAGTTCCCTTTGCAACTCCATCGTCTCCCTGGAGACGGTAGCTAGGTAACCGAGGTGGGCCGGGGGCTCCCGCTTGGGGCGGCGCCTCTCCTCTGCAAGGGCTGGGGGCAGCGTTGTCGCGTGGGCTTTCCCTGCTCAGGGGTCTGGCCGCAGGGGGCCACACCCGTGGCTTTCGTAACCGACTCTGGTCTCACAGCTGCCCGGAAGCACAGAGGATGTCGTGGACACCCCCCGGGACCGCCTTGCAGTTCTACACCAATCTGCACAATGCTGAAGTGAGACCTTGGGACGAGCCCGGAGTGTGGTCTCTGGGCTGGGGCAGCAGGGCCGGCGGGGGGGCCTGGGCTCCTCACGCCCCCGTCCCTCCCCTGCCGCCCGCAGGTCTCCTCCTGGGTGAACCTGGTGCTGTGGTGTGTGGTCCTGGTGCTCCAAGGCCTGCAGTGGAAGATGGAAGCCACCCCGCGCCGGCCTCTGGAGAAGGGGGACCCCGAGTGGAGCTCGGAGACGGACGCGCTCTTTGGGGCTCACCTGCCTCACGCCTGAAGGGAGACCGGCCTAAGCGGGCACTTCTTGCCGGGGAAGCCCCAAGTGCCGTGGCGGCTCGCCCCGCTTTGCTTTGCAAAAGCTCGCCCGCCCCTGCCCGGGCTGTGTTTGTGCGGCAATATAGGACGTTCTCCCCCTGCCCGCGTGTGCCGGCTGCTGCTGACCACCGCTCGCTCGCTCGCTCGCTCGCTCGGGGGCAGGAGGGAGACGTGCTGTGCCTCGGGGAGAACCCGGCCGAGGGGTGGGGCGCTCACGCCTTTATTTTCTGCTCAGGACCTCCGGCCCCTTTGCGTGACCCCAACTGCCCCCCACCTAGAGGTCCAGCTCATCTCCCGGGTCGGGCGCGCCCCTCACAGGCTGCGGTAGGCACCCACGGTGTGGTCGAAGAGCTGCGTGTTGGGGAAGTGTCCAGCTTTGTCCAGGAGGAAGTAGAAGCGCCGGCCTTTGACCTTCAGGGGCAGCATGGCAGGGACTTCGCCGCGATGGGCCATGCAGGAGACCTGGCTCAGGGGGACCGTGAACGAGGCGCCCAGGCCAAAGGGGGCGTGCGTGGTGAGGGCCACCTGCCGCCCGCCGGCCAGCAGCACCACGGAGCGCACGGAGCGGGCGGCGAAGAGGAGGCCGGCGCCCAGCACCAGGGTCCCTGCGGGGAGAGCACAGGCGGTGAGGCGCGCCCGCGGCCCCCGAGCCCCCCCCCCCCCGGGCCCCGGCGCCCCCTTACCGATGGCGCCGCAGCCGACGGCCAGCCCGTAGCGCCAGCGCGCCGAGCGGCCCCGCGCCTCCGGGCTCTCGGCGGCCGGGGCTTGGGCCGCGGCGGCCACAGCCAGCGAGGCCCAGAAGACGCCCTGGCCCGCGCAGAAGAGCCCCAGGACGGCGAGGCGGCGGCCGCGCTCGTGCTCAAAGAGCAGCACGTCGCGGGCCGGGGCGGCGTACAGGGCGCGGCGCGCCAGCAGCCACAGGGCGGGCGCCGCCATGGCTGCTCGCCTCCAGCGGCTGCGGGGCGGGACATCCGGCCGGCGCCCCGCCCCTTCCCGGGGGCCGAGACATCCGGCCGGCGCCCCGCCCCTTCCCGGGGGCCGAGACGTCCGGCCGGCGCCCCGCCCCTTCCCGTGGGCCGGCGCCCCGCCCCTTCCCGGGGGCCGGCGCCCCGCCCCTTCCCGGGGGCCGGCGGGGGAGGGGGCGGACGGAAAGAAGCGAGCCCCGCAGTCGGTGGCACGCGGATACAACAACATTCATTTATCTTAAAAAGTCGGGGGGCAAAATACACAAAGCACCTAAGTCCTTCGGGTAGTTTAGTGTCAGTTCTACAAAGTAAGCTTTGGCTTCCTGGCACCGCTGAGGCTCAATCTCCCGGAAGTCTTCCGGAAGGCAGGAGGGGGGGGATGCGGCGGCCGCCCCTCCAGGGTCACAGTCACGAGGAGGCCGGGAGGGGAGGGGAGGGGAGGAGACGCGGAGACCGGCGGACACGACGAGACATCAGGGCTATGTACAGGGGCTTCGGGGAGCGGGCAGGGTCACTTCATGAACGCCACTTCCGGGATCTTGCCTTCCGTCTGGGGAGACAGGGGCGTCAGCCGCGCCCGCCCGCCCAGCCCGCCCGAGCCGCTCCCGGCCCCCCGCCCCGCCGCCGCCCACGGTACCTTGAGCTGCGTGAAGACCTGCGCGGACCTGGCGTAGTCCCAGTCGTTGTCCTGAAGGCACCTGGGCGGGGGCTCACAATGCGGCCAAGGCCATCGCAGAACCCCCCCCCTCTGCAGACAGCCCCCTCCCAGTCATGAGTGCCCTGCTGCCAGGGGCAGTAACGACACCGGAAGTTGCCGCAGGGCAGGAGGGCGTTTGCGCTCTGGAAGGAGACTTTGTGCGCAGTTGGAGGGAGGGGCACAGGGTGGGCGTCACCCATGTGGTCAGGAACGTCGGTTCCTGCTCAGGCGCATTTTAAGCACCAACAAAGCCAGCTCCGGTGGCGTGGCGGTTGTGTGCTGGACTGTGGCCCACCCAGCAGCAGCTCTCCAGGAGCAAGGCTGGGCCTCCCACTCCCACCAGAGGGCAGTGATGCCGCCCCCCGCCAAAAAAAAGCCAGCTTTCAAGATTTCTGCAGCAATTTCCCTGTGCCCTGCTAGCCCTACCACTTCAGTTTACCCCCATGCCCACACTCACTTCTGGGACCACTCGAGGTTCATGCCGGACTGGGTGGAGAACGCTTGCAACATTTCCTGTTGCTCGGGGGCGAGGGTGGGCACGGGGCTGGAGGAAGGGGTGGGGGCAGGCATGGCGAAAGCTCTTTGGATCTCTTCGGCGCTGGCATTCCGCACAAACAGCTCATCGTTGACAATGCACAGCCTTGGGGATAAGAAGCCCATCAGAGAGCCGGCCAGCACCCCTCGAGCCCGCCCATTCCTGCCCTCTCCTTCCCGCTGACTGCACTCAAGTACTATCAGAACCTGGAACCCTCCCCTTTCTCAGAGCCACGACCCCAGGCGGAGATTTTGCATGATGCTGTTTCACAGCCCAGAAACCGTCCTGAGATGACCAAGCGTCACAATCGGCGTGGACGGCGGATGGTGAATACGTTATGCCTCTCCGTAGCGGGAGGTCGCTGGGCTGAGCTGAAAATCCCGGTAAAGACTTCACTCTGGAGCAATGGCTCTGAACCGCCACCTGGGCTCACCTTTCTGGAGTTCTGAAAATACCCCCCAAGGCCCGCTTCCACCTCTGTCCTACACTGCTGGCGGGACCCCACATTTACCCAGAGTTGCTGGCGGGGACCGCGATGAATGTCCTGGAGAAGGCTCGCAGAGAATCGCGACACTTGCCGTCCACTGCAATGGGGGAGAGGCCGTCAGGCTCGCCTGGGTGTGCTTTCCACTTAGAGCTGCACAGCCCCCGGGGGCACAGACGGGCTCACGGCCGGCACCGTGGTCAAGCCCTTGGAGCCAGCTTCCTAAGGCAGTCAGTAGGCTCCAGGAGACTGACACTGAGGGGCAGTGGGCTGTGACAGAACTTGCTGACAGACCAGGCCACCCCCCCAGGCCTGGGTCAGTCCACACAGGCAGTAAGGACAGGACAGATGGCAGCAGGATGGGAAAGGGGGGTGGTGGGCGATGCGGACGGCCCCCTCTGCAGGCCCACCAAAGACTCACGGAACACTCACCTTCCTTGAAGACGCCATTGACGGAGAAACACAACAGCGTGCTCTGCAGAGAAAGGCCCAGTGGGTCAACGTAGGCTCCCCCGGCAGCACCTCAGCCCTGCCAGTCTCCCCTCAGGCGCTTGACTCCCTCAGCAGCCCCTGTCCCCCACCTGGGACCCCACCCCCAACCTCGGTCCCAAGCGGGCGCTCACCGTCTGGGCACTTATATCTACCACGAACGAGTTGATGTCGTGCTGCGTTTTGGGCAGTTCGTTGAGGAAGGCGACCACATTGAGGCGCGTGTGCTTTAACAGCCGGAACCGTAAGCCTGTGGGGGAGGGGCGGGGACTGGAGTTCCACACCCAGCCCTAGCCTCCTCCCCGCCCGACCCCCCCAACCCGCCTTCGGTCGGCATCACACACTTACTGGGATCCTTGAGCTTCTTTACGTTCCTGCTATCCTTGAAGTACTCTGACAAGCTACTTCTGCGGGGTGGTCGAGAAAGGCCACGGTCAAGGGGGGGGGGGGGCGCTGCTGGCAGGCAGGTGCCGGGCACTCTGAGGTCCCGAGCGGGCTCTGGGGCGGCACACTCACCGGCTAGCGTTCTGGGGCGTGAAGGGGATGCTCAGGGAGCAGCAAGCCCCGTCGTGGTAGGCGTCCAAGAGGCCCTGCCGGTCTCCGGAGTCATAAATTGCATAGTACCTGCAGGAGACCCATGGGGTGAGTCCCAGTGCCGGGGTCAGGGCCCCGCTCAGACTCATCACAGCGACCCACAGGGCGGAGGGACACAGCTCTTGTGTGCTCCACGCCAGGTTTCTGGTTTTTGGCATCACTGCCCTCTGGTGGGAGTGGGAGGTCTAGCCTTGCTCCTGGAGAGCTGCTGCTGGATTGGAACCGCTAAGCCCATGGGCCACAGTCCCGCACTCAACCGCGACGCCACCGGGGCTCAGCCCACGCCAGGATTTTTCACAGGAGCAGAAACTTGTCTTTCCCCCTTAAAGTGCCTGATGTCTTCCCTGTGAGCAACCTACCACAGAACCACGTTCCCACCCGGAGCCTGCCCAGCTCAGGGTCCCAGAAACCTACTGCTGAAGGAAGTGCAGGACCAGATTCTTCAGGCTCTCGCTTCCTAAGTAGCTTCCCTGGAAACAGGTACAGGCCGTCAGGTGCAGGCTGGCAAACACTGCTCCCCCCCTTCCCCCCAGTAGAAGTCTGGCCCTATACCCCTCACCTTACAAGGAGGTAGCGTCGTAGGGGGTTCGACATCAAAGGCAATGGGTGGCGGTAACTCGTGGCCATCCTGGGGGGAGAGTGGACGTTGACCATGGAACCAAGGAAACACAAACCATAATGGGTTGGGGAATCACTGGTGGGAAGTGCAAGGTCAAGTGTCAAAGGTATGGGGCGCCTGTGGAGCAAGGTCGGCCAGGGGCGTTATCCTGCCAACTGGCCAGATTCCCCATGTCCCCAATGAGGGAAGGGGCACAAAAGCCAGACACTGGCAGGGGCGGGTGGGGAGAGGGAAGGCTGGGCTCGAGAGGAGTGTTTGAAACATACTGACCAGGCGGAGTAACTTGGGGAACCGCTCTCGAACGGCGCTGTCAAGAATGGGACAGAAGTGAGTGAAGCTTCCGAGCCAGCGTGCCTCCGGGGCTGCTCTAGGAGCAAATACATCAACACCCAAGGGGCAGCCCAGTCCAGCCGCTCACCCCCCGCCCAGGCTTCAGAGCTCAGCCCGGCCAGGCTGGCTCAGCCGCCACCCTAGCCTCTGAGCCCAGGGAGAACAGCCCGTGGGCTCCTGCCCGCCTCATCCGGGGCACCCCGAAAGGATTGCCTTGAAGGCGGACTCTGTCTCTCTGCTTAACCCCGAGTGCTGCAGGAACAGCACCCTGAGCCCAGGCTTTTCATTTATGTATTTGTCTTCCCCGAGCCCAGGCTTTTCATTTATGTATTTGTCTTCCCCAAGCCCAGGCTTTAAGCCAGGCCTGCCTCCCCCTTCCTGCCCCCCTTACCTTCCACCTACTCACCTGTGCAGCCCCGGGAGGAGGGAATGGGGTAGGAGCCCAGGGGCGCCGCTGCCTCACCAGGTGTCCATCAGTTCTGCCAGGTCTGGCCTGGGCCAAAACCAGGACACACCACAGGGATGGCACGAGATGTGGGGGCAGGGAGACAGGTAAGGCAGGGCTCGGGAAGAACGGAGGCCACAGGAGGAAAAGAAGACAGAGTGGGCCAAAATGGCCGACTGGAAGTGAGAGTGAGTGAGAGAATGGGAATTGGAGAGCAGGGGAAAAGGAAGAGAAAGCAGAGAGAGAGAGAGCGAGAGAGAGAGCAGGAACTACAAGAGAAGCACTTAGGGGAACAAGTGGGAGACGGGGCCAAGGAACCCTGACACAGCCCCTTCCTGCAGCTGCCCCACGCCCCCAAGACCCAAGGAGTGTTGTGGAATGAATCATGGCTGTGGCACATGGACGGCTGCTGCTCGCCTGGTCTCTACCTGCTACCTGGGCCCCACTGGGAGCTGGGCGTGGGAAACGAAACAGCCGTGGGGGCAGGAGACCACCCTCAGAAGGAGCGAGGGGTCACGCTGGCTGCAAAGTTGGGGGGGGGTGAGGGTCTGCGCCTCACCTCTGCTGGCCCCCGAGTTCTCTCCTGATGGCCCCTCTGCGGCTGTGCCTGTCTTAGGTTGTTCCTTCCCCGAGGAATCTTACCCGTCTCTGGCTAACCAGCCCTCCTCCGGGGCCATGCAGGGTGCTGTGCAGTGTGAGGTAAGGGAGGGGCGCTGCCTTGCAGCGGCAGTGCTGTCCCCTCCCTCGCTTGGGCCCCCACGGCCTCCACGCCCAGCAGCTGCCTCGGGATTCCCTCGCCGCCTGGCGGGACCCGGCTCTGCTCCCGGTCTCGGGGAACCCAGGTTTCCTCTGCAGGAGGGCCCGGCTCACAGCATCAGCTGAGCGAGAGTGCAGGGGCTGGCCCCTGGAGACAGGGCTCATCAGGACAGACAAGAAAGCCCAGGCAACAGTCTCAGCGATGTGGCCACGAGGAAGGGCTCCCTCTTGGGATGCAGTCAAGAGGGGCCAGCGCGAGGCAAAAGTGGGAAAGCCCCGGATCCAGAGGACTTTCACAGCTCAAGGGCACCAGGCTCTTGGCACGGGCAACCTCATGTCTGGAGTGTGAACACGACACCCTTGGTCACAGCAAGGGACGGAGGCGCCATCATCTTGGGTCGAGGGGGCGGGAACATCTGGAAAGGGCTGTGTGCAGGAGGGAAGGAGAGAGGCCCCAGAGCAGGCCAACAGGCAGACAGGAGAGAGGACAGGAGGCCTGAGGGCAGAGGAGGGAGTTGGGGACAGGGAGGAGGAGGGGGTGTCCTAAGGGACAGTGGTTCCAGCTCAGGGCTGCACGTCTTCTGCCAATGGGCACTGCTCAGGGTGCGAAGCTCAGCCTCCCAGGGGCCCAAGGTCCCCAGGAGGGCAGGTGGAAGCCACCGCTCACCTAATGTAGGTGGACTGGTCGCAGAAGTTGTTGCACAGGGGGTTGCCGTCCAGCCAGAGCTCCTCCAGCTTCAACCCTTTGATCTTGTCCAACTCGTGGTCTGACTTCAACTGCCGGGAGGAGGGGCGGGAGGCACAGAGGCTGAGAAAGTGTCCCCAAGCAGGGCCCTCTGCCCTCTCCCCTCAAGCCAACTCCCGGGTCCCACCTCATTTTCAGAGAGGTTCAGGATCTTGAGATTGGGAGCCTTCTGCATTAGGTGGGACAAGTCATCCAGCCGGAAGAGCCGATTGTTGCTCAAGTTCAAAGACAGCAGCTGGGAGGAGAGAAGAGTTCAGATCCAGTGGCTCAGGGAGGGGGCGTGGCCCCCGAGCCCCTTGGCCCATCTTCTTGCCCAGGGGAAACGCCAAGCCAGGATTCACCTCTGGGATGTTCTCTTCAATGATCCGCAGGGAAGCCGCCATACAGTTTCGGCGGTTCAGGACAACGTCAATGTTCTGGGCCACCAGATCTGCAGGAGGCCAAGCAGAAGGGGGTGTTACCCTGAGAGGGCTCACCCGGGCCGGCACCAGCCATTTCCAGTGCCGCCTCCTTGGGCCCCCGCCCCGCCTCCCGCGGCAAGTGGGGCTGGCCGGCCACCCTACCTGGGTCGGTGCGGAGGCCTTTGAGGTCCAGGGCTTGCTGGGAGCCGTCGTACCTCTTGCTCATGATCAGCTGGAGGAGAGGAGAGGAGAGGTCGGCAGGGGAGGGGGGCAGAGGGGGAGGAGGCACGGGTCTGGGCACACACGTGCTGGGGTGCGGTCTCACCTTCAGCTGCTCCACTTGTTCCGGCTTCAGCTCATTCAGCACCACTTGGGGCGGGGCTGAGGAGTTAATGATGATCGAGATCTGCAGGCAAGACACGAAGGGCAGGCTGAGCCCCGAGCGCTGTGGCCCCTGCCAGACCCCCGGTGCCCCCTTTCCCCGTCCCTGCACACACCCGCCGGTTCTCCCGATCCACAATCTTATAGTTGACAGCCTTTAAGGCAGAGGCGGTGCTGGCGTCCTGCACGAAAAACTGGGCCCGCATGTTCTCGTAATGAAACTGCAAAGCAAGGAGGCAAGAGCGTTAGCCCTGGGAGCTCAGAGCCCCGTGGCCAATTGCCCCCACCCCCTGCCCTCTCCTGGGGTGCCCAGGCAGTGGGACACGGAGGCCTCAGCTCACCTCGATGGGCGTGAAGGGGACGCTGCACTTGTTCTGAATGGAGCTCAGCAGCCACGCCTTGTCGTACTTCCTACCATGGGGAATCTGGGCGTGGAAGGAGAGCACAGTGAGGGGCGGACGGACACAGCCTCAGGTGTCCTGCCCCGTCCTCAAAGACCTACAGGGACAATTAGACACGTGCTGTCCCAAGGCGCCAAACACGAACCCCCCTAACTTCCGTCCTTTCCGCTGACCCCTTGCATTCCACAAAAAGGAAGGAAAAAGGCTGAGCCCTGGTGGCGCAGTGGTTGTGTGCGGGACGGTGGTTCAAAGCCAACAGCTGCTCTCCAGGAGCAAGGCTGGGCTTCCTACTCCCACCAGGGCAGTGATGCTCCCCCCCCCCCCCAAAAAAAAATAAAAAGGAATGAAAGAGAAAAAAATACCAGGAAAGAAGAACAACCCTCCCCCCCATAGCCCCTCCCTTGAGCTTCAGCTGTCACTGTCCCCTTCCCTTGGCCATTTAGGATATTCGATGCTAAAAGCTCCAAGACGTCAAGTAGATGTTGTGTCTCCCCTCCCACACCGGGCTGGAGGTGATGGAGCCACCTTGGCGTCTCCCCAGCTTCCAATCACGGCTGCCGGGTTTCCCTAAGATGCCCCAGCCGGCCTGTCCCGTACCAGGCCTCTTGTGTTCTGAGACACGGATTCTTCAGGGTGAGGATAGAGACCTGACTGTGAGCAGGTGCAAAGGCTGACTGTGTGCGATACACAGCAGCCCCGGCTCCCCGCGACCAGCCCAAGGCACTTACTGTGATCTTGAACCAGTGCTTCACGGTCCCATCCTGGCTGGGGCCGGCCACCCCCCTCTCGGGAGGAGCTCGGTCCCGCCGCACAGTGACATGAATCCGGTCTCGCTCATGCCAGTTATTGACCCGGCGGTTGGGTCGGGGCACATAGGGATTGCTGTGAGGAAGGAGGGAGCAGGACGTCTCTGAGTGTAGACAGGGCTCTTTAGAGACCTCCACACACAGGCCCAAGGGCTGCCCCCCTCCCACCACACGCCCTGCTCACGCAGCTCACGCACTATCGCACGCGGGGACCGTCCTGCGCGTCGGTCATCGCCACATCACCATCGTCTTCCTCGACGCGGGCAGAGCGAGCACCAGAGCTGCCCCTTCCAGACCGCCGGTTCCCCTGCCACCGGAAAGGACCCCGGCCTTTCCGTCTCCGAGGGACACTAACTCGGTCATCGTGTTCTGGAATGGCACACAGGGGCACCGGTCACAAAGCGCACCCTTAGTCCGGCCGCTCCGGGGTCCCTCCGGCCTGCCCCGGGTGCAGCGACGGAGCCCAGAGCACTGAGCTTCCGGGGAGAGGTCTTGGAAGACCGTGCAGGGCTTTGAGGAGGGAAGCAGAATTTGGCACTGCAGAGAGGCAATGTGGGGATCCCCAGAGTGCAAGTGGACCCAAGCCAGACTCCTGGCAAGCCGCCTCAAGTTTGTTCTCCCCACAGCTCATCTGCTCACTGCCCCCAAACTCTGGGACCCCTCCCACCCCACGCAATCCCCCCTGCTCATCTCACCTGCCTCCAGTTACACTGGACTTCTGCCAAAAGGGCCATCACAAACCCGACCAATTTATCAAACCCGAGGGCCAGGCTGCAGTTCTGCAAGAGTTCTCCCATGCCCTTCCTTGTCTACGGTCCCTTTTACACTAGAGGGGTGGGACTTGTCCTTACGATGCCATTTCGGTGTCCTCAGCGGAAACGTATAGAAACGGTTTCTATTGACCACCTACCACTTTTGCTGACTTCCTACTCACTCAGTGAAACAAACATATATCCTAACTCATTAATTCATTTCCTTCTCATCTCCAACTTCTCCCCCTGGTATACTTATCTCAAGCGTCAATCTGATACACACTGACACACACACACTACTTCTTAATCCCAAGAGAAGGTCTCCATGCATGAAAGCATTACTTCAGTAATCAAAGCAAAGGCTTAACACATCAAACATAAAAAAACAAGGAGGGCTGAGCCCCGGTGGCGTCGTGGTTGTGCGCGGGACTGCGGCCCACTGGGACTGGGGTTCAATTCCAGCAGTGGGGCTGGGCCTCCTACTCGCACCGCCGGAGAGCCGTGATGCCCCCCCCCCCCCCAAACAAAACAAAACAAAACAAGGAGGTGGAGCGTGTCTCTGTGACCCACCCAAGC
>PVJH01005691.1:6679-34676 GCA_004026705.1 Nesogale talazaci | reverse complement strand
GGCTGAGCCCCGCTGGCGTAGGGGTTGGGGGCGGGACGGCGGCCCTCTGGGCTGGCGGTTCAAATCCAGCAGCAGCTCTCCAGGAGCAAGGCTTGGCCTTTTACTCCCACCAGAGGGCAGTGATGCCCCCCCCCCCCACACACCCAAATATAAATAAAGAAAACAAGCTGCTCGTGTAAAGGAAGCGTGCGCCTTCCTGCACGTGTCCACCTGACGCCCGACAGTGGAGACCGGGATGCCCTTTAAAACCAGGGTCCGCTCAGCGGCCTCCAGACCCCGGCGGCGGCGGGGGGGGGGGCGGAGCCTCTGGGATCTGTCACCCACGCCCCCTCCCCCGCATCCAGATGGGCAGGACCGGCTTCTTAAAAGACGGGCCCCCGACTCTACCCCGGGCCCCCCCCCCTCTCCAACGCCGACACGGAAGGCCGCGGGGAGGGGGAGGGGGCGAGGCTCGGGGTGACAGGGGCGGCCTGCGTGGGGCGCGGGTGACCTCACGCGCGCACACGCCCCCCTTCCGAAGGCGGGCGGGTGGGGAGTCGGGCGACCTCACAATCGGGGTGGAAGGCGGCGGGGCCCGGCTGTTAGCCGCGGGCCCGGCCTGGCGGCGGGGCGGGGCGGGTCGGGGGTGCGAGGCCGCGGACGTCACGCCGCTCGCCGCAGCCGGGGCGCCCGGGAGGCAGCCGCCACCGAGTCACCCTCATGGGCGAGCCGGGCCGCCCAGCCGCGCTGACAGGCGGCGCCCGCCCCCCGCGTCCCCAGCCGGCCCGGCGCCTCCCGGCCCCGCGCGGCGCCCGCGCCCACCAGCCGGACGCCCGCGCCGCCCTCGAGGCGGCCGGGGGGCTTCCGGGGCCGGCCCGCCCCCGGCCCGCGGCCGCCGGGCCCCGCGCGGCCTCCCGCCCCGGCGTCGCGGCCTAGGCCCCGGCCTCCCGCCCCCGCCGGCGCCCGCCCGCCCGCCCCGCCGCCCGCGGCCCGGCGCTGACCGTTGTAGGACTTCCCCTCGTCGGCCATGGCACCGCGACCCAGTCGGACGCCCCGGCGCCGGCCCCGACGCCGCCGAACCTCCGGACACACGCAGGCGTCCAGGCCGAATCGCCCCTGACGCCCGGCGCCGCCGCTTTTATCTGGAGAAGTTCGTCGCGCGCCGCCTACGTTTGCAGGTGGGGGCGGGGCCCTCAGCCCGGAGCGCGGCGCCTGCGCGAGGACCCGGCGCGGAGGGGGGGGGGGGGGCGGAGCTTGCCCCTCCCCGGCCCCGCCCCCCGCGCATCCCGCCGCGGGTCCCGGCGCTCTCTCTCATCTTCCGCAGGCGCGCCGCCCGCCCTCGTTGCGCCCGCCCCGCCGGCCGGCCCCCCCCACCGAGCCCCGGGAGGACGGGCCGCGGGAGCGGCGCGACAGGCTTCCGAGGATCGGGGGACCCGGCCCCGGAGCGGGGGTGATGGGCTGCCTGCCGTCCTCCACCGGGATGCTGCCCGCCGTCGTGCAAAGTCCCAGCTTGGCCGCCCACCCGCAGCGGAGCGGATGCCCCGCCTTCCTCATCCGCATTTTTCGGAACCATGAAATATAGTATATTCATAGAAGTAGAGACCGCTAGGACAGCCTGAATGAATGGGTGCGGGCGCCCCCACCTCGCTCATGGCTTTTCCTCCAGTTCTTGGCCTTCGGCGAAGGAACTCAAGGGACACTGAAAATTTACCCCTCCCATGGAAAGTGAGCCTCTAACAGGTGTTCCGCGAGCCTGTCACAGGTGTGGGAGGGGTGGGTCATGCACTGAACTACTTCTAACCACCGGGTCGGTGGTTTGCACCCACTGAGCTGCTGCGGGGGCGAAGACGAGGCTGCCGCCTCCTGTCGAGACTGTCTCTGAAGCCCCACGGGTTCGACCCTGCTCCGGAGGGCCGTTATGGATGGGAATCAACTTGGTGGCAATGAGGTGTTTCTGTACCTTAGCCGGTCGAAGGAGACCATGTGTGTGCCCACTTTTGGAGTGCAATCTCTGCCCCCACCTGTCTGCGGTGCTCGGCCCGCATCATGTGACACAGGGGAGGGAGGGTACAGGGGCACTTGCTGAGAAGCCAAACTCACAAGGAGACCCACTGCCATCCCTTCAACTCTCACCCTCCACCCCCCCTTCCCGATATAGTGAACAGAGCCGCCCCTCAGGGGCTTCAAGGCTGTCATCTTGACAGCGGCAGCCACACCTTTCTACCTGGGGGCAGCTGCTGGGACAAACCATCAACTTTCGGGTGAACAGCCAAGGAGGGCTTACCCACTGCCACACCTAGGCTCCTTGGAGGAGGCCCTGGGGAGAGAAATCTTAAAATGACAGGCAGGAAAGGCATCAGGCTCCCCTCAGTCTCAGAAGTACTGGGGTGATGAGGATGTCTTTGGGGGACGTGAAGAGGGTAGCCTGTGGCATCTAAAGGGGGTGGTGGTGGGTACCCGTCTGGAAGCCAAACCAGCTCATGCTCCTGGGGAGGGGGGGCGTCTGGGCAGGCGTCTCTTCTGTTCTCTTGGGACTGACTTGGATTTAGTGAGGGGGTTGGGAGGGGCCCGAGAGCGTCCACTGGACCTGGGGACACATGCTCCTCTTCACCCTGCTACTGGTGGTCACATCCAGCTGCAAGCACAACTGGGGTCAAAGGTTGTCGGGGGCAGAAGAGACCAGTCGATAGGCTGCTTGAGGTCATCCTGGAGGCACCACTGCTCGCCCACTCTGCACTCCAGCGCCCCTTTCTGGGGGAAGCTTCCGGGCCCAGGAGGGGCTGCTGCACTGGGTTCTCTCCTGCCTGGAGGCAGCAGTGTGAGCAGAGCTCAGAGGCTGGCAGGGTCACCATGGGGAGCTCCTTGGAGCAGGGGGCCAAGTTCCAGTCCTGAGCGCCAGGGGGTCTTGCCCTAGGCCCGTCGGCGCTCCCACCCCGAAATGATGACATGGCGCCCCGTGAAGCTGACAGTCTGTAATTGGGGGGAAATGGGCTGCAGTGCATTTGGCAGGTGGAGAGTCACCAGC
The DNA here is from genome assembly GCA_004026705.1 of Nesogale talazaci. NCBI lineage: Eukaryota > Metazoa > Chordata > Mammalia > Afrosoricida > Tenrecidae > Nesogale > Nesogale talazaci. The sequence continues at coordinate 31,672 of PVJH01005691.1, read as the reverse complement.
AGCCAGTTGGGGGGGGGGGGGGGGGGGGGGGGGGGGGGGGGGGGGGGGGGGGGGGGGGGGGGGGGCCAGGGGTAGGGGCTGTGCCGGCAGCAGAGGGGGCTCAGGCCCCGGCCTCATGTGGTGGAGAGAGGAAGAAGATGGGAGAGTTGGTCCCGGGGCAGGGGGTGGGTGGGGGGGTATGTGAGGGGGCAGTTTTCTTCCTGTCCTCCCCCTCAGGAAGGCATCATTTCCCCTCGCTGCCGAAGTTCTTTGGGGGGAAGCTGGAAAGGGTTCATAAAAACTCCAGGTGGAGGCGGCCTCTCCCACAGCCCCCGGCTGGCCTCTGCTCCCCTCTCGCCACTTCACAGCAGAGTCCAAATCCAGAACCGTGTGCGTTTCATGGGCCGAAGGCGGTGAGGAAGGGCAGGCTGGCCAGAGGCAAGCCAGGGGCCAGGGGACCGAGGGGCCGCGGCCGTTCTCAGCAGTTCCAGGGAAACAGGGCCTTTCTCCCCACACCCGGCCCAGGCTCAGTGACAGCACAGGCCGCCTGCCTTCCCAGGAGCCCCCGCGGAGTGCCTCCGAGCAGACGGGGTTCAGGCAAGGAAGACCACAAAGATGATGAAGAAGACGATGAGGATGAGGAAGATTTTGACCATGAGCCACCGGTTGGAGGTGACCGACTGGAAGTACTTCAGGATCTCTGAGTGGGCTGCCTCCACGTCCAGCTGGGCTCCCAGCACGTTCTCGTCGATCCTAGGGGATGGGGGGGGGGGGGGGGGGGGGGGGGGGGGGGGGGGGGGGGGGGGGGGGGGGGGGGGGGAGAGAGACAACGTTAGGACGCGTGACTGCAGAGAATGCAGTTGGAGTGACCTCAGTGGTTACGGAGGGCGGGGAAAGGAAGTCTTAACGTCTTAAGTGACGGAGAACTGGCACTCATGAAGGGTGGGGCTGCGTGGCCTAGGCCTGTCAGCGCTGTTAATTAGTATGCTGCACACCTGTGGGGAACTTACAGCTCTCATAACATCCCATCCATCATTTGTGTCATGCATATTTGTACACATGTCGCCTTTTTCATTTCCAAATATTTTCTACTTGAGCCGTTGGTAAAAGCTTCTTTTCACCCCCCCCCCTTTTTTAAATCAATCATTTTATTGGGGGCTCATACAACTCCCAACACGATCAATACACACATCAGTTGTATGCAGACCACTTTTGCACACTTGTTACCATCATCACCCTCAAAACATCCTCCCTCCACTTAGGCTGCCAGTACCAGCTCCCCATATTTCCCCTCCTTCCCTTCCCCCATGAACCCTTAATAATTTACAAATTGTTGTTACTTTTTCATATCGTACACTGTCTGATGCGTCCTTTCACTCACTTCCCCGCTGTCTGTGCCCCGGAGAGGAGGTCATATGTAGGTCCCTGAAATTGGTTCCCCCTTTCTATTCCACCCTCCCTCCGCCCTCCCAGTGTCACCCCTCCCACCACTGGTCCTGAGAGATCACCTATCCTAAGTCCCCCATGTTTCCGACTCCAGTGTACATCCCCTGGTCTAGCTGGATTTCTCTGGTAGAACTGGGATCATGAGGGTGGGAGGAAGTCTTTGAGAACTAGAGGACAGTTGCCTATTTCATTGTCACTACGCTGACCCTTGACTGGCTCATCTCCTCCCTGCAACCCCGCGGTAAGGGCACTCAATGTACTTTTAACGACACAGAGTAGTGGGGGGGGGGGGCCTGCTGATGTACACCTGGACCCCTCCTGGGACCAGGTGCCTTGGTTTGGAGGTTTAGAGTCAGGGTTTCGAGAGACAGCCCGGTTAATTGACCTAATAAGTGTTTAGTGCTTCTGCTCCAGCTCCTCGCATGGTGGCGCCCGGGGTCTTCAAAGCTGGCAAGGAGCGATGCCAGGCACAACAACTGGTCTCTATTCCCATGAGCAACAGCAGAATGAGAGTTGGCGCCGGAGGGGAGAGGGAATGAATGCCTAGTTGTCTTCACGAACATTGCCTCCGTTGCCAGGAAACTGGAAGACCTGATTGGTGCCCTGCCACCGTTTCCATACACTCCCATCAAAGTGCCCCCCGACGACCGATCGAGGGGAGACACTGTGAAACAAAGCCTTACTCGAGCTAGGGAGGGGGGATGAAGGCCTAAAGTCAGAGCCCTGGGGAAAACGTTAAGCTGGAAACCGAAACTTCCCCTAAGGTCGTCTTAAAATGAAACGATCAGGGCTGAGCCCCGGTGGCGTAGTGGTTGTGCGTGGGACTGTGGCCCTCTGGGATGGAGGGTCAATTCCAGCTCCACGGAGCAAAGGCTGGACCTCCTACTCCCACCAACAGAAGGCAGTGATGCCCAAAAGACCAAAAAAAAAAAAAAAAAACCAAGAAAAATGAAACGATCTCTTAGCTCCATGAGCACAGAAAGGTCACCGCTAGTCTGGTTAGTTTGTCCTCCTGCAGTGGCTTGTGTGTTGTGGTGATGCCAGAAGCTATGTCGCTGGTATTTCACAGGCCTCAGGGTCACCCAAAGTGAACAGGTTTCAGCAGAGCTTCCAGACGAAGGACACACAACCACGTGACCGAGATGGAACTGGCTGCCTCCTGCAAAGGAAGCAGCCGCTCAGAACCTTGTAGACAGCCCTGAGCCCTGTCAGCGACTTCTGAGCCTCCTGCGTGGAAGCGGGCCATTGTCACAGAGAGAGCCGGAGGATGGGCCCTGAGGGGCGGGAGAAACTGAAAACGTGACCTGAGGGGCGCGGCTTTCCCTGAGTGGCCAAAACCACGGACACATGGGTGGCGTGAAGCCTGTGGGCGTGGAGCCCCCTGGATCTTCATTGGCTGCTGGTGTGTGGCTCAGGTAAGAAGAAACGGCTGCAGAAGTCTGCTAACGACTAGAACTTGGGATGGACACAGTGTGAACCGTGGTGATGAGTGTACAATTCTTCTTGACTGTTGAATTGAAAGCTTTGTGAAACATATGCCAATAAAAATGTTGGGGGGTGGGGGGCAGATTTGAAGCAAAGAACACTAATGGCAGGAGACCTGATGATCTGTGGGAGGATCTTCATGAAGAAAGAAAAAGGCCGTTCCAGACAAGAAAGAAAGAAAAGGGGGCTGAGCCCCGGTGGCGTAGTGGTTGCGCGCGGGACTGCGGCCCACAGGGTTGGCAGTTCAAATCCAGCAGGAGCTCTCCAGGAGCAAGGCTGGGCCTCCTACTCCCACCAGGGGGCAGTGATGCCCCCCAAACAAACAAACAAACAAACAAGAGTTCAAGGGAAACACTGCCCGGGGTTACCCTGCACGTGTGCTTTGGACACGTGATCAGGAGAGACTTGGCCCTGGAGGACGCCATCTCCGTTGTGGAGATGGCGCAGGGCCTGGCGGTGTGTGGCAAGCTGTGGGTCACTGGGAGCGGCGGGCGGCGACTCCAGGGCCCGGAGCCACCACGGCAGCAGGAGCCAGCGGAGTCGTGTCGGCAGCCTCCGCGGCAAGGCTCTGCTGCCATTTTAAAGCAGGTGAAGGCGCGTGGGGGAAATTAGGAAGTAGAAACCATTGGCCGAACAAACATATGCAAAGGACCACACGTTGAAAGGCTGACAAACCTTAGACAGCCCTGGCCCAGCTTCAGGGCAGCGAATCGGACCTGCCAGCCTACAGGCCTTCTCCAAAGGGAAGCCACTCCTTTGAGAGAGAGAGAGAGGGAGGGAGAGAGAGAGAGAGAGAGAGAGAGAGAGAGAGCTGAAGAAAAGAAGTTCTCTTTGGGCCAACCTTCACATGCAATGGGAAAAGGCAATTGAACAGAACTTCTGATCTTTGCCAAGGAAGTCCCTGGAACAGAAGGGCCTTTGTGAGCTGGGAGTCTGGAGAAAACTGCTGACGCCTTACAAGCCCGCTGGAGGGAGAGGAGGAGGAGGAGGGTCGGTGGCCGCCAGAGCCCCCGGGCCCCCCAGAAGTGCTCTCAAGAACGGTAGGGCTAGGCTGAGCCCCGGTGGTGTAGAGGTTGTGCGCGGGACTGCGGCCCACTGGGTTGGAGGTTCAATTCCAGCAGCGGCTCCACAGGAGCAAAGGCTGGGCCTCCTACTCCCACCACCAGAGGGCAGTGATGCCCCCCCAAAACAAAAAACGGTAGGGCTAAAAGAACCAGAGCCTCAAAGACAGAGAGCGCCTGGCTTGTCCGGCAGTCCCACTTCCTGTTGGAGAGGCTCTGGAAAGTTTCCGGGCTTTCCAGCATGGGGCCAGAAGGCCATTTCTCCATGAGGGCACTTCTGCTTTCTTACCCCCAGTAAGGTTTCCGTGCACCCGGCTGCCTGCTGCCTCCGAGGAGACGCAGCCCTGCAGGACAGAGCAGGTTGCCGCTTTGGGTGCGGGAGGTTGTTCGTCTTGAAAGGAGCAGGAAGCCTCGTTTTCCTCCTGAGGAGGACCTGGTGGCTTTAACACACTGGCTGCGGGGTGAGGGGCCCCCAGGGCGAGGCTCTGTGCCACCGGGGCCCCTCCTCAAAGCTCCCGCAGGCAACCGACGCTTCACCCAAACAGGAGAGCTTAACACAAGCAGAATCTGTGGACAGATGGGGATTCGAAGGCATGGAAGACACAGCGGTGGCTGGGGAAGGGAGCTGAGGGAAACGGAGGAGGGAGCGCTTAGCCGTGGCGGGAGGACCACAGAGGGGCTTGGGGAGGGACGGCAAAGAGGCTGGCACCGTCTGGCTGGCTGGGCAGAAACGCCGGAGCCCGGAGTTCCGTCCCCGTGCTGTTTCCAGGAACTGGGGGAAGAGCACACTGAAGTGGGGTCTTGAAGGGGCTCCGCGGGGCCCAGGTAAGAAAATCTGCTGCCAGCAAACAGCAAAGAGATTGGAATACGTTGGAGACAGACCAGGCACGAGCGGCTTCCCGGTGCGCCTCCCGGGGAAATGCCAGCGAGCCCATGGGAAAGGCAGGGCGTAGCGCTGTGTGTCCTGGGGACCCCCGACACAAGGGGCCAGAACCCCCCTGCTCCGGTGCCACGCCCGCCACCCACGTGCCCGCGAGCCCACGGCTGCAGCGGCTGCAGCAATCCACCTCCTGCAATTGAGGGCCTTCCTTTTGCTAACCTTCCACTCGCACTCTTCGGGGCTGGCCCTTCACCGTTCTGCGGGGCGCAATGTAACCAACGATTCAGGCGGGGACAAGCTGGGGCTAGGGAGCTGGGCCGCCCCGCGAGCCACGCTGCAGCTCCCCCGCTTGTCTGTCAGTGTCTCCGACTGTGGGGGCCTGTGTGTCCCTGGGATGCTGGAAACCCTGTGGCTGGTGTCTCAGAGGCCGGCAGGGCCACCCAGGCGTGCAGCTCCCAGACTAAGAACAGACAGCCGAGGAGGGGTTCAGCTCCCCACACTGGAGGAAGGAACCGCTGAAAACCTCCTGTCTCACTTCGAAGCGCTGTCGGATCCTGAAGGCCTAGACAAATGGAGAGGAGGGGCCCCTGAAGACTCCGGACCCTGACAATGTGACTGAAGGGGAGCTGATCTCTTAGGGTGAGGTGAATCATGGTTACACCTGTGGGGGGGGGGGGGTTGCTGAGCCCCGGTGGCGCAGTGGTTGTGCACGGGACTGCGGCCCACTGGGTTGGAGCTTCAAATCCAGCAGCAGCTCTCCAGGAGCAAGGCTGGGCCTCCTACTCCCACCACCAGGGGGCAGGGATGCCCAAAACAAAACAAAACAAAACAAAAAAATCTGTGGGGGGAAAGCCTTCTGGATCTTCATTGGCTGATGGGGCCTGACTCAAGGGCAGGAAAAACAGCTGCAAAAATCTGCCAATGACTAGAACTTGGAATGTGCCCAGTATGAATTTGGGGAGTTGGGAGTGATCCAAAGGAAATGGAATGCACGTAGAAGACATCCTAGGCATCGGTAAGCTGAAATGGACTGGTGTTGGCCATTTTTAATCAGACAAGCTTTTGATCCACTCTGCCTGGAATAACACAATCAGGAGGAATGGCTGGCATTCACTATGGAAAAGGAGCTTGCAAATTCCATCATGCAGTACAATGCCGTCTCTAAGAAGATTACATCTATTCAACTTCAAGAAAACCCAATCACAACAACTGTTACTCAATTTTGTGCACCAATTAAAAATTGAAGAATCCTACCAAGTGAAGAAAGCTGATGGTGCCCGGCTCTCAAAAGATACAGCGTCTGGGGTCTTAAAGGCTTGAAGGTAAACAAGCGACCATCTAGGTGAGAAGCCCGCATGGAAGAAGCACCCCGGCCTGTGTGATCACCAGGTATCCAAGGAATCAGGTATCAGGCATCAAGGAACAAAAAAAGTCTTATCATTGTGAATCAGAGGAGTGCAGACTGGGGACCCGAAGCCCCTATGTTCTGTAGGTACCTGAACGTCCCCTTGCAGAAATGTGACAGGAAGAGGCAAACCAGTCAGGGCGCAGTGCAGCAACAATGAAAAGTACAATTTTCCTCTAGTTCTTACATGCTATTAGGATCCTATTTCTACCTTACAAACCCTGCTAGACCAGAGGATGCACACTGGTACAGACAGGAACCGGAAACACAGGGAATCCAGGACCGATGATCCCTTCACGACCAGTGGTGAGAGTGGCGATACCGGGAGGGTGGAGGGAAGGTGGGGTGGAAAGGGGGACTTGATTACAAGGATCTACATAGAACCCCCTCCCTGGGGGGCAGACAGCAGAAAAGTGGGTGGAGGCAGACACAAGACCGTGTAAGACATGACAAAAAAGTAACTTACAAATTATCAAGGGTTCATAGGGGAGGGAGAAGCAGGGCCTCTACAGGAGTGTAGAGGGAGGGGAAAAAATTGAGGAGTTGATACCCAGGGCTCAAGTAGAAAGAAAACGTTTTGAGAATGATGATGGCAACAAATGTGCCTGACACAGTGGGTGGATGGATGGGTTGGACTGAGAGTTGTGTGAGCCCTGAATAAAACGATTAAAAGAAAAAAATTCTGCCAAGGACTTCAGTCAGAAATCCGCCAAAAGTGCAATCAAGATGCAGTGACAGGCTGAGCCCCGGTGGCGTGGTGGTGCGCGGGACTGCGGCCCACTGGGATGGAGGTTCAATTCCAGCTCACAGGAGCAAAGGCTGGGCCTCCTGCTCCCACCACCAGAGGGGCAGTGATGCCCCCAAAAAACAAAAACAAAAAAAGACGCAGTGACAATCATTGGTGACGGGCACGCAAGCGTTGGGAACAAGGAGGAAGGGGCGGTAGGTGGGAAACATAGGCCCGGTAGGAGACATGTGGCTGGCGAGTGCGTCAGTGGATCTCGCGAAACCGACGGCTTGGTGGCAGCCAATGCCCTTTTTCAACAACCCATCCACATGGGCTTCCCCAGATGGAATGCACGGGAATCAAACGGGCTCCACGGCTCAGCATCGGCAGCTACTCCCAGCCCCGGGGCTGACCGCGGGGCAGACCCTCAGGGGCTCCAATGAAGCCTAGGGTGAAGCTGAAGAAGCTCAACCCAGGTGCATGAGCACCAAAACACAAGCTCGACTCTATCCCTCCTGACTTTCCGGAACCTCTCAGGGACAGATTTGAGTGGACACCCAACGTCCCTCTGCGACCTAATACTCAGCCTGCAAATATGTGCACGTAGATCGACTTCCCCGTTGTCGTAGACATTTACACATGTACATGCCTGTGTTTAGTCCTCCATCAATGCCCTTTGCCTCCTAGGTCTTTCCTCTACTTCCTTTTACTTTCCTCTGGACCTCCTCCATGCTCACCTTCCTTTGGGTTTCAGTGATCCCTCCCAGTTACACTGCCCCTGACCCAGGCCTCCTACACCATTGATTTGGATCCTTGTGGTTTCCTTGTCCCTCGGTTTGTTAACATCCACTTCCTTCCCCCCTCCCCCCTCCCCTTCTCCCCTATCTCCCCTGAAACCATCAGTCCTGTTGTTTTCTCCTCCTGATTGTTTATCCTGCCTATTTAGCTAGACAGGCCTGCAGAAGTATTAATATGCACAAAAAACAAGACAGAGGGAAACAAAGCAGCAACAACAACAAAACTCCAGTGACAAAAAAGAAAATTGTAAATCTTCAAGGTCTGTTTGCTGATTAGTATTAAGGTAGCAGATGGACATTGGGCCTCTAACTCAAGTACTCCCTCAATCCAAGAACATTTTGTTCTGTTAAATTGGTATTCTGTGGGGCTGAGCCCCGGTGGCGTCGTGGTTGTGCGCGGGACTGCGGCCCCCTGGGATGGAGGTTCAATTCCAGCTCCACGGAGCAAAGGCTGGGCTTCCTACTCCCACCACCAGAGGGCAGTGAGGCCTAAAAAAAAAAATTTTTTTTTTTTTAAATTGGTATTCTGTGATTTTCAGCTTCCCTCCATGATCACTGCAGACAATATGGGTACATAAGCAAATGTGAAGAAAGCTGAAGGTGCCTGGCTTTCAAAAGATATAGCGTCTGGGGTCTTACAAGCTTGAAGACATCCCACAACCACCAGAAGGCAGTGAGGCCTATAAAAATCAAACAAACGAAAAAAGCCTGAAGACAAGCACGTGGTCACCTAGTTGAAAAGCAGCAAAGCCCACATGGAGGAAGCACATCAGCCTGTGTGATCTCAAGGTGTCGACGGTATCAGGCATCAAAGAACAAAAGCTATGAATGAGGGGGAGTGTGGCGTGGGGACCCAAAGCCCATCTGTGGGCAACTGGACCTCCCCTGACAGAAGGATCACGGGAAGATGAGCCAGTCAGGGCGCAGTGTAGCAACGAGGATACACACAACTTTCTTCTAGTTCTTTCATGCTTTCTACCTTCCACTATCATGATCCCAATTGGACCTTACGAATCTGCCTAGACCAGAGGATCTACACGGGTATCGATAAGAATTGGAAACACAAGGAATCCAGGACAGATAAGCCCCCTAAGACCAATGAGAGTAGCCATAGCAGGAGGGTAAGGGGAACTTGGGGTAGAAAGGGGGAACTGATTACAATGATCTACATATGACCGCCTCCCTGAGGGATGGACAACAGATAAGTGGATGAAGGGAGATGTTGGACAGTGTAAGATATGACAAGATAATAATTTCTAAATTATCAAGGGCTCGGGAGGGAGGGAGAGGAGGGGAGGGGAAAAATGAGGAGCTGATTCCAAGGGCTCAAGTAGAAAGCAAGTGTTTGGAGAATGACGAGGGCCACAAGTGTACAAATGTGCTTGACACAGTGGGTGGATGGATGGATTGTGCTAAGAGCTGTACAAGCCCCCAAAAAAATGATTTTAAAAAGAAGAAACAAATAAACAGATTTGAAGGAAGAAAAGCCTGACAATCTACGGGACTTCCAAAAATTAGTCAAGGAGGTTATGCATGACAGTGGAAGCCCAAAAGACCTTTGCAGGGTCCACACATGGATTTAGTGGAGGGCGAATTCCTTCTGATCATGACCAAGGGGGTATGAATAACTGCTATCAGACAGAGAACATTCTACAGCCAATTATGGCAGACTTGGCTAGGTTATAATGTAACAGCTTATCACCAGATCTCCCTGTTGACCCAGTTAAAAATGGTTTCAGATTTAAAAAAAAAAAAAGTTGGGCTGAGCCCCGGTGGTGTAGTGGTTGTGCGCGGGACTGCGGCCCACTGGGACGGAGGTTCAATTCCAGCAGTGGGGCTGGGCCTCCTACTCCCACCACCAGACAGCAGTGATGCCCTCCCCCCAAAAATAAAAAAAACCAAAAAAAACCTGGAGGGCGATCCTTGTGGGTTAAGCCTCCCCTGAATCCTCTGTGCGTCCAGCCCAGGGCGGTGAAGAGCCTTGCTGACGTGCAGAATGCATTAGGACAGCAGAGGGCTGCGGATGCAGTTAGCTTAACAGGTAGCACCTTGCCTCGATTTCCCTTAGGTTCCATTGCAAATCCCCCCCCAGCGTTTGCTGTTTTCTGCTTGCTTTTCCATCGAGGTGTTCATCTTTTACTTTGTCGTCGTTTGCCAGCTCTTGGTTTGGTTTTTATGGATTCTCTGTCTGCCGCAGGCAGGACAGGGAAAGCTGCAGAGACCGTCGCTGGAGGACTGGTTCCTGGTGGGTGTGGCAGGAGAGCTCGGGGAGACAGCTCCCACGTCTCAAGTTTGAAGAGGACGCCTTCACATCGAGTGGGGCGCGACTCTCCCCGGGGTGACTCGGCGGGTGGATCGCACGCTGCGTGAACTGGCGTTGGGTGGGAAGCTGGCCCGTCCCTCCTCTCCCTCACCCCACAGACCCTGAGCCGTCTCCTCTGTGCCCGCCATGTCACCAGGCCCCTGGCTTTCGATTCCTCGTCTCGTGCTCAGCCCTCTCTCCTGCATCCAATGCCAGCTGCGCCCTGTCACTTGACTGTCCCAGGGCGTCGGAGGTCCGGCCTGTCCTAAGAAAGCCACAGCTGCGGTCACTTCCTCTCGTGTCCAAACTTCCTCCTGCAGCTGGTGTCGCGGTGATCTGCCCCTGCTCGCCTCCAGCCGTCTCTCACCGTGCCCACGGCCCCTCGCTGCCTACCCTCCTGGAATCCACCAGCCTCATGCCGCGGCTGACTTCTCCTTCGTTGGCAAGTTCCCTGAGTGTTTGGCTGGCATCAGTTCTCGGAAAGCCCCCTGTCCCGGTCGATAAGAGGGACCTATCCCAGGTTCTCACACACACACACACACACACACACACACACACACACACACACACGCCTTCCTGCCTTTATCGGGGTGAGCTGTAAACGTGAGCTTCCTGCTCTGAGCCAAGGCAGCTTGCTTCCCTAGTAGACTGGGCGCCCGGAGGCCCAGAAGTGCCCCCCCTTTCCTGTCCCCAGCCCCCGCGAGGCCACCCTACAGCCACCGCTGTTAGTTAGCTCCGCCGACAAACGGATGAACGCGGACCCGGAAGACAGTCACTTAGGGCGGCCGCTCCCTCCAGGCAGCCGAGGGTGGAATTTACCACGTGCTCCCTCCCACGTGGGGCACTGCATCTGGAAACGCACTGGCGTAGCGACGCTCCCTTGGTTCCACCGGCTCCCCAACATTCTCATACTCCCAGTGCACCCGAGGCTGGGGAGTTCTGGCCTCCGGGGCCTGGCCCTGCCGGAGGATGGCTCAGCACTCCCCGGGAAGGGCCACCCGGAGGTCTGCCCGGCCCTGAAGGGCACTTTCAGGAGCAGACCCCCATCTTCCGACGCGTCTTTGGTGGGGTCAGCATGCCAGGCAGTGGGTTCAGAGGTGAGCCTGTTAGGTAATCTCTCCCCCCCATCGTGAACCGAAAAAGAGCTACTGACTGCTGGCAGCCCGCTCCCCTCGCATCTGTTAACGACGACCCCTCCGCCCAGCTCAGGGCCAGCCGGGAGGTGCCCAGAAACCTGCTTTGCAGGGAGGGCGCTGCCCGCCCAGCTTCCCCTGACCCATGCGGCCAGTGGCACAGTGGCTGTGGGGAAGAGAGAGAGGGGGCCTGGGCAGAGGGTGAGAGCAAGGGGACAGGAGTGTGCCAACCAACCCGGGCGGTCCTCCATGCCCCAGAGTTCCTTTCCCCGCAGGGGTTTCCTTCCGTCTGACCCAGAAGACTGGGCCTGGGAGGCCCGCTACCCCGCCCGCCCTTCAGCGGCTGGGCCACAGAGCCCGCCCTCCTCCATGGCCAGCACAGAGGATGCGCTGGACTCCTCTTCAAGTCACATCCTCAGTCTGCACTGTCCCCCCCACCCCTACCCTGCTCTCCTCCCCTGCAACACGGATCTCAACACACACACACACACCCCCCACTGACAGGAAGACGGGGCCGTCCACTCTCGGACGCCCACAGGGATGGCTGCACCCAGCCCTTCAGGGCCGCGACAAGCAGCACCCACTTGATGGCGGCAAGTCTGAGTTTCGGTTTGGTGACAACCTGACACACCTTATCCTCCCATCTCCCCTCTGACCCACTTCAAATGGGTTCTACTTTTTCATATTTCCTGGTTGTTGGCTTTTTTATTTCAGATGGAGGTGTTTTTACTTTTTTGCTTTTCGACTCCATTCTGCATGTTTTTCTGGATCTGAAGCCCAGGATAGGTCACTCTGTGAAGGCAGTAACTGGACTGCGTTTTCAAGGAGCTGGGCGGGGGTATCTGGGTGGACATGACATCAAGGGTAAGAAAATGAAAATGTCCTAAGCTCTGTTTTTTTTTTTTAAAAGTTACCCTCAGAGGCTGAGCCGCGGTGGCGTAGTGGTTGAGTGTGGGACTGCGGCCCACAGGGTTGGCGGTTCAAATCTAGCAGCAGCTCTTCAGGAGCAAAGCTGGGTCTCCTACTCCCACCAGGGGGCAGTGATGCCCACAAAAAAAAGTTACCCTCACTCTAATATGAGGGATAAGTAAAAATCCTCCACCCACAGGGAAGTCAACGAGGAAGCATTAAAACAGCAACAAATCTCCTCTGCTGACTCTGGTGGGAATTTTTGCGTCCATGGTCTCCCCTGGGTGTGAAGGCTCTCCACAGCCCCATCGGGAAGAACTGTCGCTCCTCCAGTTGAGAAAGAAATGCTCTCTTGAAAGAAATCCCTCCCCACACCTTCTCACAGGAGCCCCATGGACGCTGTTACAAACAGACGTGGTTTCAGGATTTCCTCTGTTACACTACTCGTGATCAGTCTCTCTTGGACTTCTCAAACCCACCTTTTCCCTGATTTTGAATCAACTGTTACGCCCTTTATCTCTGGGCTGGTCAACACCACCTCCCATGTGGAAGAAGCACACCAGCCTGTGTGATCACCAGGGGTTCAAGGGATCCGGTGTCAGGCATCAAAGACCTGAAAATTACCTCATCATAAATGAGGGAGCGTACAGACTGGGGACCCAAAGCCCATCAATAGGTGAAGCGAGGGGTTTGCAGGGAGGAGACGAGTCATTCAAGGTACAGTGTAGTAACAATGAAATACACAACTTTCCTCTAGTTCCTCCCACCCACTATCATGATCCCAAATCTACCTGACAAATCCAGCTAGAACAGGGGATGTGCACTGGAGTCGGAAACATGGGGAATTTAAGATAGATGATCTCTCAGGATCAGTGGTGGGAGTGGTGATCCTGGGAGGGTGGAGGGATGGTGGAATAGAAAGGGGGAACCAATTTCTGGGATCTACATATAACCTCCTCCCTGGTGTACAGACAACAAGGAAGTGAGTGAAGGGACACATTGGACAGTGTACAATAGGAAAAAGTAACAACAATTTGTAAATTATTAAGGGTTCGTGGGGAAGGGGGTGTGGGGAGGGGAAATATGGGGAGCTGGGACTGGGGGCCTAAGTGGAGGGAGGATGTTTTGAGAGTGATGATGGCACAAGTGTGCACATGTGGCCTGCATTCAATTGATGTAAGTATGGATCGTGATGGGAGCCCCCGATAAAATGATTAAAAAAAAATTAGGCGTGGTGGTGGGGCAGGGGTGTCTTGGTGGAGCACCGAGGAGCACCAGGGGCTTGGAGAGTGGTTAAACGGTCCTCTCTCTCTGTGGACTCCCGGCATGGACTACTTGTTCGAACAAGTAGGGCTGTATCCCCCCGAGCCCCGAGCCCCAGGGAAAGCCCTAGACCTTGGCTTTCACGACACGGGCAGGCCCCCTCTTGTGGGTTCTGCTCTCCTGCACGTCACAGGTGCTGCGCTTTCAAACAGACCGAGCGTGTGTGGAGGCTAAGTTCACAGGCCCCGCTGGTCTTTTCCAGGAGCGTGTGCTCCCACTCTGCAATGCCATGGCCCCTTCTGGTCACACGACTTCAAACCCTCTGATAGCAACGCCGCAGCATGCTTCGCTCACGACAGCGGAGGTCTGCGCTGACTGTTAAACTCAGACAAAACCCGACTGTGTGGGGCTCACTGCACGGGGCTCTTGGCCTGGGCCGGAACCCTCGAGCTCGTATCATTGGCTTCTGGACCTTAAGAACTGGGGCAGATGAGGAGCTGATGCCAACGGCTTAAGTCGAGAACAAATGTTTTGAGAATGAGGAGGCCAACAAAATGTACGAGTGTGCTTGCCATACAAAGGATGGAGCGTGTTAAGAGTTGGATGCGCCCCCAATACGATGATTAAATAAATAAATAAAGTCTAAGAAAGATTGGAATAATAATTGTGAAAAAAGCAAGCAAGACAGAAACGGGTCCCCGGAGTCTTGGAGGTCCACTGGGGGAAACAGCAGGCGGGGCTGGGCGGTCACTGGGAAGTAGTCTTTCTGTAAATCTGACACTGCTTTGAGAAGGTCTACTTGAAAAAACATGCACAGCTCAAAAGGAGATCACGGGGTATGCTACTTATTGCCTGGAATTTCAAAAGTGTACTTTTTATTTTTTTGGTTTTTTTTTGGGGGGGGGGCATCACTGTCCTCTGGTGGGAGTGGGAGGCTCAGCCTTGCTCCTGGAGAGCAGCTGCTGGATTTGAAGCGCCAGCCCAGTGGGCCGCAGTCCCGCACTCCACCACTAGGCCACCGGGGCTCAGCCGAAGTGTACTTTTTCAAAAGAAAGAAACGTCTGCTCTGCCGCCATTCCCTGACGACCGCAGACTTGTCCCGGACACGGACACGCTGACTTTAAATGGCCCTCTCTGCTGAGCCTCTCCTAGGCAGGGTTCCTTCGTAAGACCGTGAACTCAGGCTCAGTGAAGCCTGCAGACTCGACTTCCGGGACACAGGTTTATTCTGTGGGGAGTGAGCTGACAAATTCTGTCTGGTCTTGGCACAAGAGAGTCCATTTTCAGGCGCAGCGCTCCATTTTACCTCTCAAGAGCTCACTCCTGCTAAACCCTCCCTGTGCCTAATCGCAAATACCTGAAACCCTTTGTACTCGGAATCAAGGTGCTTGCCTGGTTCTAAAAGATAGGCATTCCCATCCTCCCGCGACTTTTAGATAGATTTAACCACCATCTCCCTTACGAAACCCAGCTGTGCGCGCCCTCCCTTCCTTTGAAGATCAACACCTGCGCTGGTCAAGGGCGTATGAAAACTTTTCCTTGGCGAGGCTTCATCAACTCAATACCCCGAGTTGCTGAACCGGCCCGCGAGCTCCCTGAATAAAGCCTGCCTTAAAACTTCCAATTGGGTCTCCAGTTCTGTTTCGTGTCCAAATAAACTTTACAAGTTCAGGGCGTGGGACACACCACAGGCCACTCAAGCTTCTTTCTCTTTAAAGGGTGAACGTAGTAACAATTATTCTTCAGGGCTCCTAAGATGTAAGTGAAAAACGGCTCCTTAAATTAAACCAGGGAGGGGCTGAGCCCTGGTAGTTTAATGGTAGTTTGTGGGACTGCGGCCCACAGGGTTGACAGTTCAAATCCAGCAGCAAGGCTGGGCTTGCTACTCCCACCAGGGCAGCGATGCCACAAAAAAAAAAAAAAAAATTAAACCAGGGAGGAAAATAAAAGTGGCGCTCCCACAAGAGGATAAACAGGCACTGACTCCCCGCTTCTTCTGTTTCGCAAGCTATTCTGAAAACCAGCTGGGGGACGTGGGGAAGTCTGCGCGCAGCTGGAGAGGAGGTCTGATCAGAGGGCTGCCCGTACGTTCCCACGGCCGCACTCATGAGCCATGGGTTGGGAAGAGAAACCGAGGAAGCGTTTAGGGAAAACCTGCCAGGGGCCCTGACGACTGATTGGCTTTGAAACGGTTCCCAGCAGAATGCAAAGATACGGCGAGGCGGGCCACACGGGAAAGATGGGCGGTGCCTGGCCATCTTTTTCACAAGTGGGAGAAGTCCCCTCAATCCCCACCGGTGAGTCTGCCTCCCCGAGGGCGACCTGGTGGCCCCGGGGTTAAGCATCGGGGCTGCGGGCTGCAAGGGCTCCCCCGGTGACCCACGGAGAGAAGTGGGGGCTGCCCACTCCCGCGCGCAGTGGCCGTCTCCATCCAGCTGAGTGCTGCCCTGTCCCCCTGTCCGACAGGGCCCCTGCGAGTGGGCCTGGCTCGGGCGGCCAGAAGGAGGTGGGCTCTACGGTCCCGGAGTCCTCCCTCCAAACCCCCTCCCTCCTCCCAGGGTTTGCGCCCATGCCGCCACGTTGCCCACCTGGTCTCGCTCACGCAATCGAATGGCAAAGCCCCCCTCCCCGATAGTCTGCTCTGCCAAGGCTTGGGGTGCTCCCCAGGACCCCACAGAGAAACCACAGGAAACTGCGCCTGAGCCCCGGTGGCCCAGGGGTTGAGTGCGCGCCTGCGGCCCACGGGCTTGGCGGTTCAAATCCAGTGGCAGCTCTCCAGGAGCAAGGCTGGGTAGCTCCCACCACAAACAAACAGCGTCCTTCGTTCAACAAAGGAGATTGCCCGCTAAAGCACAAAATACCAAGACTCTGGGAGGACGCTAACAGAAGCCAGCGTCTCTCTGTGTCTGGCCAATGTGGCTTGATATCCGCCCACTGCCCTAGCAACCGCTGACCCACACTGCAGGGCATCAGCAGCAGGGTGGGGACAACAGGACCCAGACTCGGGGAGTGAGCAGACAGGGAGGGCCCCGGAGCTCTGGACCTCTTCAGAGCAGCAGCAGCCGTGGTGCAGTGACGGAAAGGGCGGGAAAGGTCAGCAAAGAATCAGAAACGATAAAAAACAAAAACAAGTGGAATTTTTTTTGGGGGGGAAATCACTGCCCTCTGGGGGTCGTAGGAGCTACCCAGCCTTGCTTCTGGAGAACGACTGCTGGATTTGAACCACCAAGCCTGGGGTCCGTAGGCCAGCACTCAACCACTACGCCACGGGGCCTCAGCCCCCAAGTGGAATTTTTGACATTGAAAAATGTTTGACAAGAAAAAGCTCACCAGATGGGCTTAACAGATGGGCTTTTGGAAACTTCTGAACTTGGATATGATAAATATGTGACTAAGTAAAAGATCACCAACCCCCTCTTTTAATATCTTTAAAATACTGCTAATTTTCAAACACAAATTTACCTGCACAGAGTTAGGGGTGAGGTATTATTTTGTTGATATATTATTAGAATCTAGATTCCGTTGACTAGGATGAAAAAAAAATTTCTCCAAGGAGGCTTATAAAATATGCAGATGTAACCACTAGGGAGGAGGGAAAGAAAGGGTTGTAAATGTTTCCATTTTATATAAAGTGGTGGCTCGATTTTAACTTTAATTAGTAAAAATTAATAACGCATAGTTACCCTGAGAGCAACTTCATAAAGCTAGAGGGAATAAAAGCAAAGATACACAGCTAACCTATCAACAGTAAAACTTAAAACAAAACTCAGCCAGGGCAGTGATCCCACAAGAAAAAAAAAAAAGACCCAGAAAAAAAACCATGAAAAAAAACCATGGGGAATTTAGGATAGGTGACCTTGGAACTAGGTGGGGGGGGAGGGTGGAGGGATGGTGAGGTAGAAAGGGGGAACTAATTTCAAGGATCTACATATGACCTCTTATCTGGGGTGCGGACAACAGAGGGTCGGATGAAGTGACACATTGGACAGCGTACGATATGAAAAGGTAATAATAATTTGTAAATTATTAGGTGTTCATGGGGGAGGAGGAGGGAGAGGGGACATATGGGGAGCTGAAATTTAAAAAAAGAAGAAGAAAAACTAGAGGAAAGGGGGAAAGAGGAGCTTATACCAAGGGCTCAAGTAGAAAATGTTTGGAAATGAATGCGGCGACATGTGTACAGATATGCTTAATACAAATGTATTGAATGTTATAAGAGCTGTAAGAGCCCCCAATAAAATCTATATTAAAAAAAAAAAAACAAACATCAAACTAGGGCTGAGCCCCGGTGGCGTGGTGGTTGTACGCGGGACTGCGGCCCACTGGGACGGAGGTTCAATTCCAGCAGTGGGGCTGGGCATCCTACTCCCACCACCAGAGAGCAGTGATGCCCCCCCCCCCCAAAAAAAAAACAAAAAAACCCATCAAACTCATTGCCACTGAGTCGACTCTGACAGGGACCCACAGTTTGGTTCTGAGGTTCCCTTTTCATGTTTACATTTTTACGGGCACCGAATCCACATAGAGACAGCAACGCTTCCTCGGGGCAGTGAGTCTCATCCCCCATCCCACCCCATCCCCCACCCCCGCCCCAAGAAGTGCCTGAGGGTGTCTAATTGGTGGACTTTGTGGCTGACGACCCAAGAGGTACCCCTCTGCCCCCAGAGCGCCCCGAACTGAAAATGGAACCCTAAAGACGTGCTCCTCACTGGCTCAAAAGGAAACAAGAACAGAGGAACAAAAAGCAGAAGGCACAGGGGGAAACAAAAGCTGATGGGTTTTTGGGAAAGCCAACTCTGGAGTCCACAGTGATTGCCCCCCCAAAAAACAAACAAAACAAACAAAAAAACTCTGGAGTGTGTAGGAACCCCAATGGCATGGTGGGTCTTTGACTGCCTTAAGGATTTTTTGGGGGGCATCACTGCTCTCCGGCGGTGGGAGTAGGAGGCCCAGCCCCTCTGCTGGAATTGAACCTCCGTCCCAGTGGGCCGCAGTCCCGCGCACAACCACTATGCCACCAGGGCTCAGCCCTATAAATTATAATTTTTCCGGCCTTAAGTCTTTTTTTTTAATTAAAAATTTTTTTTTTATTTTAGACATCACTGCCCTCAGGTGGTGGGAGTAGGAGGCCCAGCCTTTGCTCCTGTGGAGCTGGAATTGAACCTCCGTCCCAGCGGGCCGCAGTCCCGCGCACAACCACGACGCCACCGGGGCTCAGCCCCTTTTTTTCTTTTGTGGGCATCACTGCCCCCTGGTGGGAGTGGGAGGCCCAGTCTTGCTCCTGGAGAGCTGCTACTGGATTTGAACGGCCAACCCTGTGGGCTGCAGTCTCGCACTCAACCACTGCGCCACCGGGGTTCAGCCCGCCTTAAGGATTTAGTCTCAGAAACCCATGGGGTGGGGGGAGGGAGAGGGGGGGTCTGCTGGTTCCTATAGGGTAAAGGCACCAGATGTCCTGCTTTTGGTGGGACAGTCCCGATTTCAAACATCTTTTCCCCCGAGGCCCGCGGCGTTTCAAAAAAGCCCCGAACTTTGGAAAGAATGCACGACAAGCTAGGAAATGGTAGAAGAACAACGGGAAGGAAATATACCCCCTCCACTCCCTCCCCGTCCCTGGTCTATGGTGTCCCACTGTACCAATGCCAAAACCTGGTCACTTTACTATAGGGTCACTCACGATGAGCCGCACCGACCATGACAGTGACGGGGAAAGCTGCTGTGCCCATGCCCCTGGAGTGCCCGGCCCCCTGCCTGCGTAGCTTCCTCGGCAAAACCTGTCACAGTGGAGCAAGTTCCTCTGCTCTCAGCTCCTTGACACCACCTTAAGTTTCGTACTCCTTTTCCTTCCCCGGTTGTGAGCCTCCTTAGCTTCCGCCCAAGACGGAGCCGTCAGTCCCCAGGTCCCAAGGTCAGAACTCAGGGCTTGGTCCTGCTCTCTGCCCTCTCTCCCTTACCCAGTGCTCCCCAGGGGGTTGTGCCCCATGCCCCGTCCGAGTGTCGGGCTCCTGAGCTCTGGAAACGGGGGAGGCAACCTAACCTTCTGCAAGTAGCTGACGCGTAATGCGAGGGCCTGGCCTCCAGCCAGGACACACACCTACGTCACGAGCAGCATGGGCGTCAAGGAGAGGGGGTCACCCGGGACAGGGTCTGTCTACAAGCCAAGGAACCAGAGGGATCTTGGGGGCTGCCAACGGAGAAGACCCTAAGTGAGACTTTGAACCTCCGGAATGATGAGGGTATAAGCTTCTGTACTTCGAAGCAGGGCTGTCAAACGGGCGGCCCACGATGCGCTGAAAGACGAGGAAAACTAAGAAAAAATTGTTATGAAGAAAACAGCGCTTAGCCTAAGCCTTTCTTCCTAACAATTTTTTTCTATTTTCATTGTATTTCAGAGCATCATGGGCCACACATAATTTCCTCGGGGGGCCTCCAGTTTGACACCTCTGCTTTAAAGGCACCCACTTGAGTTTTTACCATATATACTCGAGTATAAGCCAACCCGACTATCAGTCGAGCCACCTAATTTTACCACAAAAAAAGCTGTATTAAAAATGTACTGCAGGGGGGCTGAGCCCCAGTGGCGTAGTGGTTGTGCGCGGGACTGCGGCCCACTGGGTTGGAGGTTCAAATCCAGCAGCAAGGCTGGGCCTTCCTACTCCCACCACCTGAGGGCAGTGATGCCCCCAAAACAAAGAAAACAAAAAAATGCACTGCAGGCTGAGCCCCAGTGGCGTTGTGGTTGTGCGCGGGACTGCGGTCCGCTGGGACGGAGGTTCAATCCAGCAGTGGGGCTTGGCCTCCTACTCCCACCGCCGGAGAGCAGTGATGCCCCCAAATCACACAAACAAACAAAACGTACTGCAAAAACTCGCCTTATACATGAACAGATATCAGTCCTAGGTATCTAAGACGACATCAAGTCTTAAAGTCTAACCGCACCCACATGTGCCTCTCTCGTTCTTGTCATTAGGTGCGGGCGTCAGTCCTGCAGCACGGTGACCCCAGGTAGGTTACCACAGAAGGAAGCCCTGCCTGGCTCCGTGCCATGCTCACAAGCGGAAGTGTCACAATGTCCAGGGTGGCCGCTGCGTCGATCCACGGCGCTAGAGATGTGCTGAGGGAGATGATGTGCCGCCAGCCTAGCGGAGGAGCACGTGGCGCAGCGGTCACTCGCAGGGAGAGGCAGCTGCAAGCACCAGACCTCCATCAGGTGCACCTTAATCCTCAGAGTGACATCTTGGCCTCGCGACAATATCTTCAAGTTCTCTTGGGGAAGATCTGGCCCACTGCAGCACATCTCTTTGGTTCTTTTTCTGACAGTTTTGTGGTTTATACAGGAAAACAGCAACTTTGTGTGTCCATTTTAAAATTTTAAAATTGCATTTTAAAATTACCAAGTATAAACTCTTCTACCTTTTTTTTTTTTAACTTTCTAATTTATCTTTTTTGAGCTCTCCTACTTTTTTTCAAATTAATTAATTCATTTTTTTTGGAGCTCTTCCTCCCCCCCCCCCCTTTTTTGGCATCACTGCCCTCAGGTGGTGGGAGTAGGAGGCCCAGCCTTTGCTCCGTGGAGCCGGAATTGAACCTCCATCCCAGTGGGCCGCAGTCCCGCGCACAACCACTACACCACCGGGGCTCAGTGGAGCTCTTCCTTTTTTAAAAAAAAATTAAACCATTTTATTGGGAGCTCATACAACTCTTCTCACGATCAATACATCCATCAATTTTATGCAGCCCACATTTGCTGCCATCATCATTCTCGAAGAATTCTACTTTTTAACATTGTTTAGTTACTCAAGACTTCTTGCCATTCACATCATGTGGAGAATTGATTTTCCTACTTCAGCAAAGGAGGTGGTGGGAATTTTGATGGTAACTGTGTCGAGTCTATGGACTGAATTAGGCGGTATTGGAATCTTAACAATAGTTACCTCTTCTAATCCGCACGCACGCACGCAGTCTCGCCAGTCTTCTCTAACCAATGTCGGCACGGTTCTACGGCTTCCATTCGGTAAGTCCTTCACACCCTTGGTGAAACGTATCCATTGCTGCTTTCCTGGGAATGGCTTCGGGAGCCAAGCGAAATGAAACCCTGGGCAATGTCAACCTTTCCTTTGGGAGTCTGTGTCACTGATGGGTCCGTTTGCGAGGGGTGTGATCTATACCATAGACCGTTGTCTTTTAACGTCCCCAGAAGTCCTTCAGGTCTTCTTCCTGTCCAGCCACGCATCCTGAGGCTGTGTTTCCTATTGTCCGGGTCTTTAGATGACCTTCAGATGGTGAAAGGATACCACTCTGGCACACGCATCTCCTGACGTCAAACCACAAAGCATCCCCGTGTTCCTGACACTATGACAGTTGCTCCCTATTGGGAGCTGCCTTGAAACCAAAGGGTTAATGCGGTTTGGGGCTGTCCTGAAAGCAGGAGTTGCCTTTTGCAGCATAACTCTTGGGCATGATGACCTTAGTTCCCAGCATATTTTGCTTTTCACATAATCATGCAGGTGTTTTACTGCAGTGATTGTTTAGCTACATGTAGCTTAGTTTATGTTAGTAGATAGAAACTACCCCGGTCGGAACGATAAGCCGCTTGGCTGTGTTTCAAGAGATGGCTGATGAGAATGAGAATGTGGTGAACTTCACATAAGATATATAGGTTTTTTGGGGCCTCACTGCCCTCAGGTGGTGGGAGTAAGAGGCCCAGCCTTTGCTCCGTGGAGCCGGAATCGAACCTCCATCCCAGTGGGCCGCAGTCCCGCGCACAACCACTACGCCACCGGGGCTCAGCCCCACATAAGATATTGATGTTCCTCAGTCGTGGGAAAGAGTCTTAGAACAAGTATGTTATGTAATGCCTTGGACTTAGAAAAGGGCTGTCTACATTGAACTTGGGGCGGCTGTCTTCAGACTCCGTCGTCCTCTTCCCAGCTTTTGTAAATAGTCTTTTCTTATCCTGTTACAGGTTTAAGAAGCCGGCTGGTACTGGCAGCAACCTTACCCCATCCTATTTAAAATTATAGCTTGCCCCTCCACACCCGATTCTCCTAGTTAAGATGACCCGATCCTACTTTGATCTACAGCACTTCTCACTGATGGCACCACCTCGCCTGCTGAAAGTGGAGAGGACTTGAAGCACTTACTGCTAAAGGTCAAAGACTACATGCTTCCCGAGGAACGATGCATCAATAGGAAAAACCAAACACCGCCACGACTGAACCAACCGGCAGGACCAGGATAAAATGTGAAACCAAGATGGTGGCCCTTTGAAGACAACACGTTCTTGGTAAAACACCCAGGGCATTTTGCAACCACCCTGCCAGCCGACGAAAAGGTAGGCCAAGGAATAAGGAGGCCTGAAGCCTGCATGCACATGAAGCATGACGACTTTGGGCACGTTCCCAGGAGGAACCCGTCCCTGAGGGGCAGCATGCTTGAAAAAGCAGCCTCGGGGAAGGAGAGGCACACACTGGCTGAGACGGACGCACACAGTGGTTGCAACAAGGGGCTTCAAGACAGCAGCGGGCGTGAGGAAGGTTTGGGGAGTACTGTGTTCCGTGGCACATGGGCTTGCTCAGAGACCGATTTGACTCAAGGGCGCCCGCTAACAAGAGTATACTTGAAAACATATCACACTTAAAAAGAAATACGTATTCTCCAACTCAATTAGAAATACCGCCACGGCAGGGACTGCTGTCTCTTCCATCCTGAGCGGGACCCTCTGACTCTCGGCGCCAGCGAGGAGCACAACATAAAAGGCCTCTCGCAGCAGCAGGAGCTCCAGAGTGAAGCCTCCCCATTGGTGGGTCAGATGCCTGCGGTGATTTCATTGCTAAATGTGGGGTGCTCTGGCCCCTACCTACCTCCCCTTGTCTTGTGCTGGGCCTCTCTGACCCTATTCAGCCCTTTCTAACTACAACGGCTTCTTGATTCCTCAATACAGCAAGCCTGTCCTACCTAAAGTCTTCGTTCTAGCTGTTCCTACCGCCCACAACTCTCCCTTCTGCATAAGTGCACCCCTCTCGTCATTCACTTCTCTGCTTAATTGTCACTTGTTCTTCATTGTGGCCTTCCCTGGCACCCAACCTACCCACTACACTCAATTACTTTCTTTCTTTCTTTTTAGGCCTCACTGCCCTCAGGTGGTGGGAGTAGCCTTTGCTCCTGGGAGCCAGAATTGAACCTCCATCCCAGTGGGCCGCAGTCCCGCGCACAACCACGACGCCACCGGGGCTCAGCTCTCCTCAGTTACTTTCTTACGATGCCACCTGCATGAATTCTCTCAGCAGTTCTGACTACCTGAATTTTTCGCACCAATTCTTTTTAATGGCTGTCCCCTCCTTCCCTACCCAATTCCATACATAGCTACAAAAGGAGTGCGAGAGAGATTTTCCTGTTCTGGTCACTGCTGCATCCTCGGCGCCTACAGCACTGCCTGGCACGGGAAAGAGGCTCCATAGAACCTGTGGCGTGGACGTAGCAGGCGGAGCTGTCCCTGGGGACGGACAGGACGCCGAGCTGCGGAAGGGAGACGGCGCCTTTCCCCGGCGTGAGAGAGGGAGCGCCTCACCTCTGAATGGTCTCCTCCTGTTCCTTCACCATGTGTGCCAACTGCTGAAAGATGGATCCCAGCTCAACAATCGTGGACTCGATGTTCTGCATGGTGTCTGCCCGACTCTGGATGTAGGAGTCCTGCCGGGGAGGGGAGAGCACGAGACGCCTGTGAGCGCTCCACGCGGCCTCCGCCACCAGCCCCTCGCTCATGGGCCATGGAGGACGGAAGAGGAGCGGCCACCCGGCTTTGGGGGAGAGCTGAGTGACTCGCTCGCTCGCGAGCTTAGAGCCTGGGTACCTGCTCGTCAATGAGCTGCAGCTGCTGGCTGGTCCGGGAGTCCATCATGTCGATGGCCACGTCCCCAGAGGCACTGGACTCCGCCCCCAAAACCACAGGACCACCCCCTGGGGAAGGAAAGAAGCAGCACGTCTTAGTGGTGACCTACAGGCTCCGCTCGGAGGCCAGGTGCCCTGGAGCTGAAGGCCAGCCCGGCCCGGGACTAGCCTGGGGACCCTGGGCAAGCTATTTCACCTCAGCGAGCCCCACATCTGTCAAACAAGGGACGGCAGTAGATGCTTTCTGAATGGGGCATGCTGAGGGTCGAGTGAGAGAATGTGGATAAAGCCAAGTATACATGCAGACGTCGGCGACCGCCTTGCCTCTGTGACATCCTGAGTCGGCTTCCCCTAGGGAGCGGGGCTCACAAACACCGGCCCAGGCCGTCGGACGCTGAGTAAAGAAGCCCACTGACACGTGCGTGGCCGGCATGAAGCCCTCTGCGGGCTCCTCCACCCTCCCACCGACCGGCATCGGCGCCGAGAAGGCTGCCCACACCATGGCCAGCCCTGGCCTGCCACTTACCCAGGTGGTTTCGGGCCAGCGGCAGGGTTGACACGGGGGCCCGAGAGAACTGCTCCCGCCGGTTCTTCTGCTGCTTTAGGTTCTAGGGTCGGGAGAGACACACGGAGGCCCGAGGATGCTGGGAAGGGGCCGTGCTGACAAGATCCTTTTCGGTGGTCCCAGGACTTTTCTTGCCTTAACCCTACCACAT
>PVJH01005690.1:0-109218 GCA_004026705.1 Nesogale talazaci | reverse complement strand
CATGTAGGGAGAACATATACAGAGTATTTGCACAAAATATTATAAACTGGTAAATTAAAGCTGTTGATAAATGTAGAAAATAATCTGTTGGAAAAGGTGATGGCATGATGATATGAGTTCTCTTTCAATTAATTCATGGATTCAATGAACTCCATGTAAGGTTGTGACATATTTTTTAGTGTGCAATCCTTGAACTTTGGCAAGTGCCTCAAGTCCTTCTCACTTTCAACAAGCAAGGTTGTGTCATCTACATAATGCAGGTTGTTAATAAGCCCGCTTTCAATCCTGGTGTTACATTTTCCTCATATAAGCCTGCTTCTCTGCTGCTTTGCTCAGCAAACAGGTTCAATAAATATGGTGAGATGATACCACTTTGTCACACCTCTTTTATGAATATAAATCAGGCAGTGTCTCTTGTTCTTTTTGTGCATCTTGTTCATGATTTAAGTACAAGTTTGTCATGATATGCTTTTCCCACTTGCTCCAGCCCCTTGTTTTTGACTAATGTTTTCAGTGACACTTCAACTTCTTCCTTGGTTCTTGCTCATATGCCACCTGTCGAAATAGTGACATTTTAACTGGTTCTTTTTGTACAGGGACTCTGGGCATTCTGTCCATTTTTTTTTATTCTTCTCTATCATTCAATATTTTTCCAATAGAGTCTTTTAACAATGCAACTTGAAGCTTAATGTTTTCTTGTGTTATTTCAGTTTAAAATAAGCAAAGCATTTTATTTTCTTTTTGGTTTTCTATTTATACATATTTGCCAAAAAGAATCTTCATCCCTTTTTGTGTGTGATTTGAAATATTTTTCACAGTCAAGGATATTTTCTTTCTATTATTCTTTGGAAAATATATTCTTCTTTTCTAAAGGAGGCTAGAAAAACAAGTTCCTTAGATGAGAAAAAGAAGTTCAATACATGCTAAATATATGCTAACTACATTATCATCTCTTGAATTTAGGTATGGCCTGCAGATGTGATGAAATAAGTGATATTAAATGAAAAACTCAATAGGGCAGTCTCTCTTGTTATTACCATTTTATGGTAGTAGATGTGCCTTCAAGATGTAAGAATGCTGAAAGTGGAAGGCATCTCTGTGCTGACCAGGGTCTTAAAATGATCTGGAAGAAATCTGGAAGAAAATGGGGACCTCATTCCTAGCACTACAGGCAATTGGTCTTGTCAATAACCTGGGTGGCTGTAGAAGAGTATATAGATTTCCAGATGAGAATGCAGTTTGGTTTCACCTTGATTTCAATTGAATGAGATGCTGAACAGATTATTCACTAATGCCATGTCCAGTGACCTGAGTTTCAGAAACTGCAGAAAATAAAGGTGTGTTGATTTGCACTGCTAAGTAGCAACCAAAAAATGAAGAGTAATTTTGAAATATGAAACTCTTTGAAAAGAACTATGCTGTCTTTCCCTTTCTATTTATCTTACCCACACTAATCAAAACAAATACTGTACTGGGGAAATCTGTTGCAAAAACCTCTCTGAAATGTTAAACATAAAATATCTCGTAATGAACACAACAGTGCACCAGACCCAAGACCTGGTATTTCCAAACACTTCCTCAGCAGCTGAGAGCTAGAAAATGAAGCATGAAAACTATGACGTAGGTGCCTTTGAAATGTGAAATGGATCAGTCCATGATGCCTACATTTATGGATAATTAAACTAACATTTATATGGCATCTTTAATGTATTATGGACTCAATGTATTATGGACTGAAATGAATGAACACATCTAACATGGAAGAATTACAATGAGATTTCTGCTCCCTAGAAAGGCAGATGATAAAACTTTGTTTAACCAGTTTGGGACAATTTTTTCAGCAAGGCTCTGTTTATAGAGAAGGTAAAGACAAGGGTCAGTGAAAAACAGGAAAACCCTCCAGGAGATGGATTGGTACAGTGACTGCAACAATAGGCAGACACGTATCTATGATTGTGAGGATGGCATATACGATAGGTACAAGTCAGAAGCTATTTGATGGCACATAAGGATAAGATGGCCATAATATAGCATGTACAGGTAACCGCTGATATTGTTCTATGTATGTCTGCCACAGTGAACAAAAAATTATATTCATCTCAGTGTCTTCAACATTGAGCAAACTACATGATACATCACAGATACTTTACTAAGTCAGAATCATTGCATCTATCAAATTTGCTTGAACATGGCTTTATTTAAAATCATTTTATTGGGGGCTCATACAATTCTTATCACGATCAATACATACATCAATTGTGTGCAGACCATATTTGCACATTTGTTGCCATCATCATTCTTGAAACATCCTCCTTCTCCTTAAGTCCCTGGTATCAGCTCTCCATATTTCCCCTGCCTCCCTACCCCCCCTCCCCATGAACCCTTAAAAGTTTACAAATTATCATTATTTTGTCATACTGTCCACTGTCCAATGTGTCCCTTCACCCACTTCCCTATTGTCCATACCCCAGAGAAGAGGTTATATGTAGATCCCTATAATTGGTTTCCCATTTCTATTCCACCTTCCCTCCATCCTCCCAGTATCACCACTCTCACCACTGGTCTGAAGGGATCATCTGTTTTCCCTGTTTCTAACTCCAGTGCACATTCCCTGGTCTAGCTGCATTTGTAAGGTACAATTGGGATCGTTATAGTGGAGGAGAGGAAGCATTTAAGAGCCAGAGGAAGGTTGCATATTTCATTGTTGCTACACTGTACCGTGACTGGCTCCTCTCCTCTATAAGGGGATGTCTTTCACCTATTGATGTGTTCTGGGTCCCCATTCTGTACTCCTACTCACTTATAATGATACAATTTTTAGTTCTTTGATGCCTGATACCTGATCCCTTCAACACCACGAATATCACTTCCATGCATCTCTTTTTAGGAAAGAACTTAACTATTAGAAGGACTGTGAGGTAAAAAAAAAGTAATTTGAGCAGCAATATAATCATTCCATGGTACCTATACTTAGGAATAATTGAAATATTATTAATATTGTACCATTGCAATATGAAGTAAGGCAATTGAATGCTTTTTAGTATTCCTCAAATATAATCCGGAAAGGTTATTGTCTGTTTAAAAAAGCTGACCTGTATCATTCCTTCTAAGAACTTCAGTGCTGTGACCCCATCAACATGGAATGTGCGCTCAGCATTTCTGCCGGCATGCCCACCTACATTGTTGAGTGCATGGTTAGGTATTAGGTGTTGCTCGAACCTTCGGGAATAGAAGGAAACACTGGCCACTCATGCTCCTTTCTTGCATGCTTTGTTAGGGTTGAGTATATTTAGAGAGGGTGAGTAGGAATGTTTTTCAGAAAATTAATTGAACAGCCATTTGACTTATTAATTTGTTGTCTGTCTATAAAATCAGTTTCTCTTCTGTTTAATATTTAAACAAATGCTCAAGAACTTTACTTTTTAAGAAACACTAAAACGTTTAAAATTATGAAGTAGAAATGCATATGTCTTTAACTATTCTAATAGGGCATATTTTATCAAAAAACCTCATTTTATTTTTAGGCTTTAGACTATTCACATCTAAATTAAATCATATTATATCAGGTTTGATTTCACTGCTGCTCTTCAGATTTCTTATTTTTTCTTGAGTGTACAAGGCTGTGAATTACCTGTTACATGTGAATGGCTAAGATGTCCTCATTGCACAAAAATAAATGAATTTAATAATCTCTAAATTTGAAAGCATTTATGAAAGTAATGTATTAAATGATCATCGACCATGAAATAGTAGAGCCAGTTAAAATGACATAGATTTAAATTTATTTTGTTATTTTATAAGGGTTCAGGTAAGGTTTCTCAGATCAAATATTGAAAATGTAATTAAAATAGCCCTGAATTTAAATTTATTTGCATGTCATGTTACATGAGAAGTTCAATTATATTCTCTAACTTCCAATCCACCATATGTAAAATAATCCTTATTCTCACAGAAAGAACACAGAGAAAAATAATTTAAAATACCTTAAACACAGGTTGAGCCCCGGCGGCATAAGTGATTGAGTGCGGGATTGCGGTCCGCAGGCTTGAGATCCCACAATATACTACCTTGAAAAAGTAATGAGAGATCATTGACATTGAGATAGGGCAGGTCAATAGCATCAACAAATTACCTGATGGCATTGTTTCTCTACAAGCATAGAATGACAATGGTAGAAACCACTATTTAAATGCCCTTCCCCCCCACCCCCACCCCCCCACACACACCGATTTAAATGGAGCATTTTTTCTGGAGTAGCAAACGTCAAAGAGTAAGTCTTAGGCACTGCAGAAAAGGATAAAAAAAAGTTCATGATATTAATGCGAAAAACAAAGTGTTTACTGACAAGTGTTCCTTTTCATCATAATAAACTAAAGACTTCAAGAAAAGGTGCCAAAAATCCTACAGTAATTATTTATACAAGAATTCGTGTTCCTGAAAATAAGCAAAAAGTCTAGCAAGACCATTTGGAAAGGCATTGTACTTCGAGTCCATTCATAGACCCGTTGGATGAATGGAAAGAAAAAAAACCTTGTCTTGTTAAGAAAATTATCTATTAACCACAACCACTAGACTAACAACTATATGCTATATTCTCCAGAGGAATCTGATTTTATCTAGTTTTTTTTTAAGGAATGCCAGTTTTCTATAGGTTTCTATTTAGTTCAAAGATGTATGCATGTGAGTGTTCTTTTACTTCTAGAGGTAGATGTAGATGTGTGTATTATTATTTATAGGAACCATCAGTCAATTTTTGATTCATATAGAACTCATATTTCAAAGCAAAATACATAATTTTTTCTTACATATATGTAGGTGCCACTGGATATGCTCCTCTACAGAACTCATCTTAACAGTTTTCTAATCTACTAGTTTAGAAATATCTTAAATTGTTGGAAAATTTTACTACTGTAATTATAGTTATAGGAAATCATCACATGTGTATTTCTTTCTTGTTTATGTTTCCTATTCAGAGTCATACATTATAAACCAAATATTACCAAACCCATAGACATTGAGTCCATTTTAAAGCATTGCTATCCTATATAGAATTTCTGAGGCTGTCAATCTGTAGCAGAACAGATAGCCTAGAAATTGGATGGACACACACTTGATGAATTTAATTTATCTCAGAAACTTCTTGACTTATGGAATCTGTACAAACCAACACATTTTCCAATACAGTGTAATGTTTTATATGTTTAGCAATAATAACAACATCACCAAAAGCACACATAGATACATACAAGCCAACAATAAAAATTGAATCCACATTAAGTGATTTTAAATTTATAGCAACCCTATAAGACGGATGTGATTAAAATCACTTATGAATGCATATTCTTTTTCTTTGACAATATAGTTACCTTCATTTTTTATTTCTACCATTATGGTGCTTATAGTCATAACTTACAAAATTGTGATTTTTCAGAAACATCACTTTCTAGCTTTAAAAAAACATAAATCTTGGTTGATGGAAAATGAAATATGCAAATATTAAGATGTAGATTCATTAAAAAATAGCAATAGACAAGTCTCTCAAGTTCTAAGTACAGTATTACAAAGACAACCCCACAAATATTTAGAAAAACTTTTTAAGCCATTTCCCCCTTATTTACTCTGCTGCATTTATATCAAATTGATTACAATTTGAATAAGCATTAAACATGCTGTACTGGACAAAAACAGACATCTTGAGCATTGGTACAAATCAAAACATTTGCTTCCTCTTGACAAAATGTAAAATATATTTCAGAGTAAAATAAAAGACATTTAAAAAGTTATTGTAGCTATTGAGCTAAATTGCTTAATCTTTTAAAAATTTTACCACGGTTCTGCTTATTCCCTTTTTAGCAATTATATTTCCATTGGCATTAAAAAATAGTTCATTCATCATAATACACCCTTTGCCATTCTATTTAGGACCCTTCTATCTATTCCTGACAGTCACAAACGTGCAATGAGAGTCAAAAAAGGATTAACTTTCCAGTGGGTCTATGCCAAAGCCCCATGGGGGACACTGATAAAGAATCAATTCTCTGTGGGTGCAAAGGTTCTAAGCTTAGATGCCAACCAAAGAGTGGTCCTTTGAGCGCAGCTCCACAGCAAAGCAACTGGACAATCTGCTCCCATGAAGACTACAACCAAGTCACCCTTTCTCAGTTGTCATTTATAGTTTCTACTATTGGAAATAAATATAACTGCATAATTTATTTTGCTAACAAAATGCCAAGTTTCAACAGGTTGATCTATTAGCATGTGCTAAAATTATTTCTGAAAACACTCAGGATTCAGATATTTTTCTGCTGCTTTTGATTTAAGACAGCAGGAGAAAATTTTCATTAAAACATAGCATAGATCAACAAACAACATGTGTATTTTAGATAAACATGTTGATATTTTCTTTTCATATATACCTAGTGGCGGAACAACCAATTACTCCATGTACTTGTTGTTCTATCCCTTCCATCCAATTCTGACACATGAGGACACTATAAGACAACATAGAACTACCTACTTTTGATTTTTATTTATGATCTTGTTGGTAAGTGTCAGAATGCTAACCATAAAATCAGAATTCAAACACCTCCCCTACTCTGCAGGAGAAAAATGCTACTATCAGCTACTGTATGATTGTGTACTCTCAGAAATCCTGTATAAGGTAGACATGTGTCCGAATGGAACCCATGTCAGTGGGCTTGGCCTCTTTTCCCATGGACTGAGGGACTGGGTTCAAATTATTGACCATCCAGTTAACAGCTGAGCACTTAATTACTGCATGGGCATCCCTGCACCAGTGAGACTCTGGCCTATCTCAGAGAGATGCCCATTTACGTACCTTCATTCAAAAATCAATGTCAAAGGGAAATAATTGAATTGTGATCACCATAGATGTATTGTGCCTGCTCTTGAATTTCAGATGCATAATACTGTATAATAAATATGATTTTAGGTCTAGCATCGTTCATCCATTAGATGTGTATAGTTTATCTATGTAACTGATGTAATTTGTGAGAATGCTAATATATTTTTAATTGCATGGAAGCATTGTCATTTAATCATTTTTTCTGTTGATCAGAAATTTGGAGTTGGTTTGATTTAATAGCACTTCTATATAGGGAGGGCCTACAAAGCAGAGTTAGCTTCTTGAGAAATAGAATATCGTGTGTTTAGCTCTATTATATGCCACTGAATGCATACTTCATGGGTGGAATCAATTGTTGAATATTCAGCTACTAAATGAAAAGTACATATCTGCAAGGAGGCTTTGAGGAAGAAATGCATGGCAATCGCCTTCTGAAAGACGGAAGCTGTTCAGAAAACACAGTGCAACATGGAAACACATGACTTTGCATGAGTGTGACTTGGCTTCCTGGAAATATGTTTATTGAGCAACTTCCAAAGTGATTGACACAATTTGTAAATTCATCAAAATTATGATATCCCAATTTCTTCACAAGCCTGTTGTTACATTTTTGTAACATATCTTTGTCAGCTTGAAGATATAGAAAATGTAGGAGAGTTAATCCACCTGTCTATCAAGTCACAACTTGATGACACCTCCCTGGGGGTGTGGCCTTCTCATGAGGAAGGCCCTGAGAACATGTTCCTCTCTCTACTTTCCCTCTCCTGTTTGTTGGCCACCCTGAACTACCAGAACCCTGGGATGTTTCCATCAATTTTGGATCCGTGTGACTTTGCAAGAACCTGCCTGTGATATTCCTGAATTCTGCATCATTTCATGAGACAGCATGGGTCTGATGATGGACTTATGGACTAGTATTGAATTTATGGACTTGAGGTGAACTGGACTGTGACTATTTTGTATATAGGATTACTATAATTCTTGATATATAGCCCTTTCTTATATATAAATGAGTGTCACTGGATGTATTTCTCTAGTTAACCCAGCATAGCACAATTATCAATAATCATGCTATCTGTTTCTTTCATTTTAGTCTCCTGGATGGTTCTATAATGTTCTCTCTTTGTGGTTTTGTTTTCTTGTCTCTAATAATATTGAACACATTTTTAGCTATTGATATTTAAACTTTTAAAGTTATTATTGTCATATAATTCACATCTACCGACACTAGAATTTTTGGTTTCTTGAAATAGTTTTCTGTAGGTTTTTTTTTTTTTTGGTTCAATTCTTTGCTGCATTCCTAAATGTTTCATCTTTTGGGTGGCTATTGTACTTCCGATATCCTTTTCAGGACTTTCTTCTTCAGTATATCAGAATCCAGTTGATTTCTACTTTTTTAAGATTATACCATGCTACTTAACCACATTTCTAAATTGTTTCCAGTGGGTTTTTGCAGAGTCCCTGTAGTTCTCTTTATATAATGCCAGTTCATCTGAAAATAGTGATTCTATATCCGTGATTTTTTCGCTGCTGTCTAGTGGTTTTGACTATGGAAACTAAAACAATGTCGATCAATAGCAGTGATAGGGGCATACTTGTCTAGTAATGTTAACACGAGACATGCTTTCAAGGTTTCCTTTTCCCCACTTGGTGTGATTTGGCAACTGAATTTCATATATTGCCTCTAATATGCTAAAGAATTTCCTGTGAATTCATATTTTATTGAGGCTTTTTCGTTTGGTTTGTTATGGGGGATACATATGTAGTTGGATCTACTTAATAACATAGAGGAATCACCTGAGACAGGAAGCATCTGACAGTGAAATGGAGAAAAGGAAGAGATATGGTTAAAGGGCAAAAAGAAGGTGGAAGAAAAGAGAAGTAAATAAAAGTAGATCTGTAAAAGAAATTGAAAATATTATTTCAGAGGGTTCATAAGAAAGAATAGGTTTTGTGGAAATATATTATAGGTAGTAAAGGAGAGAATGGGAGAAGGGATATATATATATATATACATATTCTGATGTGTACATATAATGCATATTCTGGTCAGGATATTTGCTTGGTGTATATGTATATAATGCATATTCTGATCAAAACGATATATATATAGTTTTGTCAGAAAAATTAAAGAAAAAGGGAAAGGAAGGAAAAATAGAGAGGGGGAAGAATATAAAAAAAGACAAACTGGTAAGGACAAAAGAAGAATACTAATGTGGGTACGCAAAGGAAAGACGGAAATGAGGAGCCATAAGAGCAGTGTGGCTTGAGGATGAGGCTGATTTTCTGTTTCTATGGCAGCATGAATTGTGGATGGGCCAATGCACTCAAGGGGAGCCTGCCTGTTTTATGTTGGGGATTTTTGTATTCTTATAGGTGTGGGGCTTCAGAGGAAGAGGATGTAGGGGGTGTGAGTGAAATAAAAAAAATCAAAAATATAAATACAGAATAAAATAAAGTGAAAATTAAAACTACCTTGTGAGTATGGATTCCTGTTCCTTGGGTGAACTCTTGCATGCATGTGTCTGTTTTGAGGGGTGAGGGGTGGCGCATTGGAATTAGAATGCTGAAGAAGAAAGATGGAAATTCAAGATGGCAAAAGCAAAGCTTAAATACTGAGAATTTCTTCGCTGAGCTGCTATCCATGTGAGGACCTCCTAAGACCTCCTTGGTAGGAGACTTCCCTGGCTCACTGGTCAGCACATCAGCTTCTTTTCGGACAGGAGCAGTGCATCGAAGTCGTATGTGCTGCTGGTCAACGGCAAAGGAGAACTTGTGAGCAAGACCTGCTGCTCTCCCAATTTAGTGTATTTGAGTGTTCTTAACTTTCAAGGAACGCAGGATATTCCACCTATTTTTAAACTTCTTTGATTGTCCCTTAGGAGATCTTACCAATCTTGTTATACGGTGGATATATACCTCCTGCTCCGTTATCTGGCCTTTGGTATTTAACATCTTTAAATTACATTATGTTTTTCCTTTTAATTGTGGGTTCTCTCTTTCTTATTGTTTAATTTATATGAGGAGACATAAAAAATTCATCAAAAATAGAATTAGGAGTTAATGAAACTTTTTCACGATATTTTTGAAGCCACCTCATATATTACTGATGCCAGGTGGATATTGGCTGAAATCCGAGCATACCCAACAATTCTTGACTTATGTTTTATTAAATGTAAAAAAGGCATTTGATTCTGGGAGTAAAAAAATAATTATACATAGCATTACTAAGAATATGAATTCCAGAACACTTAGTACCCATGGGGAAGTCATACTTAGACAAAAAATTTATTCGAACAGAGTACCATAATATATCTGCATGAAATCAGGAAAAGTGTACATCGAATGAGTTACCTATTTCTATCATGACTTTT
This sequence comes from Nesogale talazaci, assembly GCA_004026705.1. NCBI lineage: Eukaryota > Metazoa > Chordata > Mammalia > Afrosoricida > Tenrecidae > Nesogale > Nesogale talazaci. The sequence continues at coordinate 98,979 of PVJH01005690.1, read as the reverse complement.
CATTTCGCAAATTATCAAGAGTTAATGAGGGAGTGGGGACAGAGAGGGGAAAATGAGGAGCTGAAACAAGGGCGCAAGTAGAAAGCACGTACTTTGAGAATGATGATGACAGCAAATGTACAAATGTGCTTGGCACAATGGTTGGATGTATGGATTGTGATAAGAGTTGTATGAATCTCCAATAAGATTATTTAAAAATAATAAATGTATTTAAAAAAACGAAATTATATCCCGCATGTAAGATATTTACATTACAATTTATAACAGCAGCAAAATTAAGTTATGTAGTAGCAACAAAAATAATTTCTGGTTGGGGATCAACACAATATGAGGAACTGTATTAAAGGGTCATGGCATTAAGATGTTTGATAACCACTCTGCTAGAATGCGCCAACCTTTCCTGGAATAAGTACAGCCACAATGTCCCTTATAATCCAGGAATGTTTGTCTCAAGGACTTTGAATCTGTTATTCGCAAGGGAAAGTCTCTGAACCAGGCCATGCTGCTTGGAATAGTAGCTGCTCAATGCAAAGGCAGATAGTCAATGAGATTAATGGTACAGTTGCTGCAACTAGTGACTTAAATATAACAGCGATTGTGGCTATTTCATGGAGTCCTGCAGAGTTTTGTTCTGCTGTTATGTAACTTTCACCACTTAACAATTAACGACCGTTTTTTGTGATAAGATGCATAGTTTAATTATATATATAATTATATATATATAATTATATATATATATTGCTGGAGACAACTACTTATATATATAATTGCATGTATCTGTATGTGTTTAAGTGTATATGAAGGTATCACATTACATCAGCGTTCTGGTGGCATAGTGGCAATCATTCAGCTGCTACCCAAAAGCACAGCAGTTTGAAAGCACCAGGCACCCCGAGGGAGAGAGATGAGGCCTTCTGTTCCCATAAAGACTATAGCTTCAGAAGCCACAGAGGCAGCTCTCTCTTGACCTACAGTGTTGCTATAAGTCTGAACTGATTCCATAGTACTGAGGATTTTTTTAAAAAGCTCAGTATTCTAGTACCTGTTACTATTGGTTGCTAATCAGGTGAAAAGTCTTGTCAGGAACAAAGTTGATATTACTTTCTCCCATAAAAGTTACGACCTCAGAAGTCTTAAACAGGAATTGCGATAAGTCTGAATCAATTTGATGGCAATGGGTTTGAATTCATTTTTCATCTGTTTTTATTTATTTTAATTGTATTTATATTAGTTATTCTAGTCTAGGATTATTCCCATTTATATTCTTCCCAAATCACTTTACAAAAGAAACTACATAATGCTGTGTCAATGACTCAAAGATAAGGAAAAATTAAAAAAAATAAAATTAGAAAGGAATCTAAAGGCAAAAAGCACAAAATTAAAATCATGAAGCAAATAGAAATACATGGTAGACGTTCCTAATTTCTGATCATTGACCATCTCAACAGACTCCCCAAGACATATTTAAAGCAGTGGCTTGATAACAGACTATAATTTTTCATTGAAATATACTTTATCCAACTACCAATGAAATCTGTGAAACAAAAGCAGACTAACAAAATAGCAATGAAACCCTAGTAAGAAGAATAAATTAAAAAAAGAAGAATTGGCAAGTAGAAAAGGCTTCATTAGTGAATAAGCTATTAGAGTTTTTAAATTATGTGACCAAAACAAAGCCAAGCTCAGGGCCAGCAGTCATTGCAGACTCTTAACGACGCTACAGTGACCAGACGCCAGGCCAGTCGGCAACAGTTCGAAGGAGTAGGAAGCCTCCTCTTTCTCCCCGGAGCAGCTGGCGGTTTTGTATTGCGGGGCGCACAGATCACGAACTAACGCACGTCCATGATGCTGCCAGGGTTCCTAGACGACCCGACAAGGACTTTTATGTAACTAGCATTGACCAATTAACAGAGATCAATACCACAGCTAATCAACCTTGCACTTCAAAACCTTGTCAGTATAGAGCATTAAGCAAAACATACCGTCACTGTTTGGAAATTACATACTTATATATGTATAAGTTATAAAACTATATTAGAATAGAAGAATTCAACGAAACAGTAGAATTAAGGAGTGAAACGTCATTAAATGTCAATGGCATTCACTAGTGACCAAGTAATGACAGAATTTTTTCCTATTTCACTAATATCTCTTTTTCCTCCTCTTCATTCATTTTCTTCTCCTTTATCTTCTTATTCCCTCCTCCTCATTCTTCCTTTTGGTTTGATTTTACCTTGTAGAGTTTAAGCACATACTGCCACAAGGACAGACCATTCTCTCTTGGAGGAAGCACATCCACAGCACTAGGTAGAAGAGTGGGTGCGGAGTCTGTCTTATATATGCTGGACAAGCTTTCAAAGAGCGCAGTGCCTGGAGGAAGTTATCATTACTCGTGACAAAGAGGGGGTCAGGAGAAATTGAGGAGGTGCTGGCTAGATAGACTGACACAGGCTGCAACAATGAGCTTGGACATAACAATATTTGAAGATGAAGCAAGACCAGTTTGTGATGCTTTCTGCTTACACAGAGTCAATTGGAATGTACCTGACAAGTATACATACAAAGAAAATCAGTTCACAACTGTATTACAGAAGTATATGTATTCACTAATGGGTGAACGCAGCTAGCACTCAGACCAAGGATAAACATTACTACTGCTGTAATATTTCCTTCCACTCAAAACTAGTGAAGACACAGCTTTCAGAATGTAGGTTAGTTTATTACATTTGTATTTTATAAGCAAGTAATTCTATATTTTATGATAGAATGTAGGTTAGTTTATTACATTTGTACTTTATATGCAAGTAATTCTATATTTTATGACAGCACTATACATCTGTATTTTATATAAAACAATACTGCTTCTATGTATTATATAAAAGTGTTATAATGCCTTCATACATTTAAAATCCTTTGTGTGTGTTTGTGGTTGTGTGTGTGTAAAATGTTTCGTTAAACCTTCTAATGTTTTGAATCCTATTGATCTATAAAATAGTTTTTATATTTTGCAAATGTGTCTTGCCATTTTAGAAGTTTCATTATCATTTTCCTAATGCTGTCTTTTGGTGAACAAAATTATTTATTTTTAATTTATCTTATTAAAACTTTTTAATATTTTGGTTAAGTTTTTGTCATGTTTGGTGTATTCTTGATTTAAGGTTTCCCTTATATTCTTATAAATAACCACATTATTGCTTTATCGTAAGCATTAGATTTGCAATCCACTGCATGTTTTAGGACTCAGTATTTATTTTAAGGGTCAAATTGTTCTCTATGGACTTGGCCTTGCAAACTCTTCAGCATTGCTTTGGTTCTTGGTCATCTTAATTTTCTCCATATTTCATTTCCAACTCTTTATAAAATTTATTTATAAAATATCTACCACAAAAACTTGCTTGAGTTTTTGAATGTCTTTTTTTTAATTCTAATATTAGACTGTATAGCTTTACAATATTGTCTTAGAATTCATGGATATATAATATTTATTTATGACTAACTATCTGTCAAAAATATTTTATAGTTTCTGAAACAGCGATGTGTACATATTTAATTATACTGGTTGCAATGTTTTTATATTTCTATTTTGCATACTTAATATTATATCTGCATGAATATGCTGTTAATATTTATATTTGTCTCAAATCTTTGACTCTTCAACTCACTTGTCAACTTGAACAGATTTTCAATAAATATTTTATTATTTTTGAAAACAATGATTTAGAACTAAAGGTTTTATAATTTCTGTCTAAATTAAAATGTCCTTTATTGATTATGCGTACATTACTAGAGACTAGAATCTCTAGTTGAATACTGAAAAATAGTGTTCTACAGCTTTTCTCCATAGTGCTCTTGAAATATAGAGCTAATTTTAGTATTTTACTGATCTTCCTATCTTAATTATAATTGAATTACATCATAAGCAAAAGAAAACTATTTCATAATGATTAAAATCTGAACCAGTTTCTGTTGGGTTTATTTAATTTAACTTAAAACTTTTTACTTCAATACACTTTATATATATCTTTGCCTTTTCCCAAAATGCAAAGATGTTTCGATATGTTAATGTTTAACCACATTATTGGTATTTCATTAAATTAGATTTTCAAATCATGATTCACGGCAACCATGTACATAAGGGTAGAACTCTCCCTAGATTTTTTTAAATCACTTTATTGGGGGGTCATACAAAGCTGATCACAATCCATATATACATCCATTGTTTCAAGCACATTTGTACATTTGTTGCCATCATAATTCTCAAAAAATTTGCTTTCTACTTGAGCCCTTGGTATCAGCTCTTCATTTCCCCCTCCCTCCCTGCTCCCTCTCCCACATGAATCATTAACAATTTATAAGTTAGCATAACTTTGTCATATCTTACACTGATTGATGTCTCCTTTCACCCATTTTTCTGTTGTCCACTCCCCAGAGAGGAGGTCATACACAGATACTTATAATTGGTTCCCCCCTTTTACCTCATCTTTACTCCACCCTCCCGGTATTGCCATTCTTACCACTCCAGTTTCTACCTGTACCAGTGTACATCCTGTGGTCTAGCTGGATTTGTAAGGTAGATTTAGGGTCATGATAGTGGTGGGGGCAGGGTGGGAACAGACGCTAAATAACTAGAGGAAAGTTTCATCTGTGTATATTACACCCTGGCTTGATCATATCCTCCCTGAGACCCTTCTGTAAGAGGATATCCAGTTGCCTAAAGATGAGCCTTCGATCCTCACTCTGCACTCCCCCTAATTTACAATGATATGCTTTTTTGTTCCTTAATGCCTGATATTTGGTCCTTCGACACCTCATGATCATACAGGCTGGTGTTCTTCTTCCATGTGGGCTTCATTACTTCTAAACTAGATGGCCACTTGGTTACCTTCAAGTCTTTAAGACCCCAGATACAATACCTTTTGATAGCCAGGCACTATCAGCTTTCTCCACCACAATTGCTTATGCACACATTTGTCTTCAGTGATCATATAGGGAAGGTGAGCACACAATGATATGTTTTTTTTCTTCTTTGATGCCTTAAACCTGATTCCTGGGTCCCCACCCTGCTCTATTCCCCACATACATAGGGATGTCATTTTTGTTTTTCGATGCTTGATACCTGCTCCCTTCGATCGCTTGTGATCACACAGGCTGGTGAGTTTCTTCCAAGTGGGCTTGGTTGCCTCTTAACTAGATGTCCACTTGTTTACCTTCAAGCCTCTAAGACCCCAGATGTTATATCTTTTGGTAGCTGGGCACCAGCTGGGCTCTATTCACCCACTTGCTCATCCAACCACTTTATCATCAGTGACTGTGTTGGGAAGGTGTGCATCATGGAATGCCAGTTTAATAGAACAAAGTATTCTTGCATTGAAAGAGTACTTGAAGGGAGGCCCAATGTCCATCTGCTACCTTAATACTAAACTTATAAATATATCTGCATAGCTCTATTGTGGCAGTCATGTGCTTATGTTAATTTTATGATTGAAATGTAGGGGTGGAGTCTAGCCTGTTAATCTGGAGATAGCCATTGAGTAGCCAATGAGGCCTCTGTGTGCGCATGACTTTCTCCTGAGACTTCTGGGAAATCTCACAATATTTCCCTTGTGAAGATGAGATGCTATCTTCCCCAGTGGTTGGGAGTTAGTTTCATAGGTGATGAATCACAGACAAGACAAGATGGCAGCATCCGAGAAGCTGGAGGAGCCGGCAGAGAGACCACATGACTTTGCCCTGATGGAGCCAGACCTCTGAAGCTGGGGCGGCCACATAGAGACCACTGACAGCAATGAGTTGCTTCTGCTGTTGATGGACCCTGAGCCCTGGAAGTGAGAAGCCATGTGGAGGCCCCTGCCAGCACTGGGATTCTGCACCCACTGACCTGTAACATCGTGAGTTGGAAGGAGACTTTATAGACTGATTTCGGGCAAATGGGTTAATATCGGACTTTTGACTTTGAACGGGACAGGGCTCAATGTTCCTCTTGTATATAAACCTTTTCTCTATATTTATATGCATGTCTATGAAATTTGTTCCTCTACCCTACCCACACTAACACATCTATTTCCCCATAATCTTGAATAAGTATATTTACATATGTACATACCTGTATTTAAATATCTATAAATGCCCTTTACCACTTGTTCTTTCCTCTATTTCCTTTTAATTTCCTCTTATCCCACTAACATACTCCACTTCATTTGGGTTTCAGTATTTCCTCTCAATTACATTACCCTTGCTCAAGCTCTACCAGGCCACATGCACCCTCCTCACCATGGATTTTGGGTCACTTGTTGCTTCCTTGTCCCTGAGTTTGTTAACACCACTTCCTTTCCCCCACCTTCCACTTTCCCATATTCCCCCAGAACCGTTGGTTCTGTTGTTTTCTCCTCTAGATTGCTTATCTAGGTATGCTTCCTTCCTGATTAGCTCTGTTTTAGGGGGTTCAGATCATGACGCTTTCCCATCATGTGACCTCAGAAATGTCTTCTGCAGCAGTCTGCTTCAGGAAGAGGACAGTGTGACACATGCTGTTGTCCTTTGCCCAGTTCCCTCTGTGTCATCCCATTAGCTCCCTCCAGGATGTCTTTGTCTGATCCTGGTCTGCCAGTGTGGGGTCCAGTCTGGCTCTTCTTCTTCCTCCCTGGCCTGCCTCCATGTGGGTGTGACTTGCTGGCCCCTTTCCCCAACTTGTAGGTTTCATTCTTCTCTCCGCCACACCCACTTCCAGGGAGGGGTCAGTTTGGCTATGGTTGGGGGCCAGCCCTGTAACTTTCTTTTCTTGCATCTATCCATGTGGCCATGCTGTCCTCTGGTTTGGTACATCAGGGGAGGATCTGCATGCCCACTCCAGATTCTGTAGAGACAAGATCAGTATTCTCCTCTGGAGTTGATTACTGTCCTGCTCCCTCTGTCATTATTTCACTTTCAACCCTCCCTCTTTTTCTCTCCCTCCCTCTCCCTCCTTCCCCCACGACTTGTTGGACCAACATGTACCTCCTTGGGTTTGGGTCAACCTCTTCCCATTTCTCTGTATCCTCCATAGGATTTTTAAATGTGGCAGATTGCTGATGTTTTCAGTCATTAGCTGAATACATAATCATTGGCACCATTCACATCCTCATCCATAAAAGATCAATATTTTTTTCACAAATAACATAATTAATACAGTTCACCTCATTTTTGAGTCTTTATGTAAGGTTTTAAAAATATTTTGCTATGTACACTAGAAATGTGTTTATGTCAATTTTATTATAATTAAGTAAATTTTCTCTAAGATTTCATATGGAGGGTTTCTTTACTAATGGTGAATTCAATTTTGCTAAGAGATGGTTTATCTGCATGTTTCAGAAGTATTCACATAGACAGATACTTAGAATGTTAGCATGAATTAAATATTGATGGAAAGGAAATAAGTGAACCATTGATATGTTTGTTTGAATTCTAAGTCCTCTATTGTGAACAGTGCATTCTTCTAAAAAAAGATAAGATTAAAAGTATACTTTCCCAAATTCTAAAGGAATGAAATTTGTCTATCTACAAAATTTAAAAATATTTGCTATTAATAACTTATGACACATAATTCTGAGCCAATCCATTTCAGTAGCTGATTGAGTTGGAACAATTTGAGAGCAAAATTTTTCCCTGCCAGGCTGAGCCTCGGTGGCTTAGTGGTTGTGTGTGGGACTGCGGGCCACTGGGATGGAGGTTCAATTCTAGCTCCACAGGAGGAAAGATTGGGCCTCCTACTCCCACCAAAGGGCAGTGATGTCCCTCCCACAAAATTATTTTTGCTCTACAACTATCAATATCATTATATATATATATATATGTATATATATGTGTATCTTTAAAGGCAACATAGCTCTATGTCAGCAATAAATAGAATAGGAATTAAAATTAAAATTTCAGAAGGCCATATGTGATCAGAAATGAACTGATTATTATTAAAATTTTCTTTTCCCTGGGCATATTTGCTCACTCAATAAGATCTGATGCGCTGATTTTTTGCAGGGACAGAGAACACTGCTGGATGAAGAGGCCATTAAGCTGTATCAGTCATTTATAAACCAGATGGGTTGCTTTTCCGTAAAGGAATTAGGGGGAAGGGAAAAACCTGCTTCTTCATGCCAATCTACCCTTTGATATACATATTCTGAAGTTAGAATTCTTACATACAAATTTCCTGTACTGTTGTCATTGTTATCTTCTGCCGACTTGGTTTCTATTGTAGCAATCGTATATACGATAAAACCCTGCCTCACGGCGGCCAGCTTCACCTTTATCTTTATGCGCCAGCCCTTCCTTGCAGCCGTTGTGTTCTTCCGTCTTGTCCCGATCATCCTGTTTTCATGGCCCTGCTCCTTTACCGATCACAACATCCTCTCCCGAGGACTGACCTCTCCTCACCACGGCCAAGGTGCAGAACATGAACACTCCAGATGCTGCTTCTACAGGGCATTCTGGGTACTTCTAAGTATAAGACCGATTTATTAAATTTAATATAGAATAAATTATTCTTTGTACAACTATTTAATTCTTTAATGAAGAATTAATTAAAGAGAAAAGCCCTCGCTGAGACAGATTTGCCCAGTGACTAGGACAGTAGTTTCGGAAGACCTGGATGGGCTAGGGTTCTTTTTGGTGGCAAAGAGGGTCACCGCGAGGAAGAATCTTTTTGGCCAACCTCTAATAAGAACAGCATGCAGCTCTATCTTTAACATATCATGCTGCAGCCTAGAATGTTGCACTGTAAATATTCCAGTCCTTCTAGTTCCATTCAACACATAAATTCAAACAATTAAAAACAAGATCGGTGCAGAAATTAGCTTAGTTATTGGGAATGAAGGAAGAAAGAAATCACAGTTCCTCTCTTTTCTTTTTGTTCCTCTGATCTCCAATCCTATGATAACTGAGGTGTCTGCAAACAAGTGCCATGGATCCCTTTCAAATATGAAAAAGTAGGATGCTATGTGATGAATGATCCATAAATTTGGTCACTTAAAGATAATTTTCTTCATTTATTAATTTTCCTGTTTGGCTACTAAAGGTTTTGAAATGTTTATTCATAATATTTAGTTAGCATCGTATCATAAATTGCAAATTCACACAAACTTGGACACTAATACACTGCAGTAATAAAAAAACCCATTAAAGTATTTCCATATAAAAATATTATTTTTCACTGAGGATGTGAACAGTATTTGATAAGGAAAATCACATAGCTCTGTATTTTATTTTCCTTCATTCTTTGAGTAGCAAAGTGTTATCTTGCTTTAAGGCAATAGCTTCCAACCATATGTTTCTGGATTCAATTCTCCAAGAAGCAAACACATTCAAAGATATCTATGAAATCCAGCTGCCCAAGCTTCACTCTTTTTCCCGGAGTTTTACCACTGATGATAATCTACAGAGACCACAGAGTTTAAAATAAAACTTGTTTTAAATGGAAGATAAGAAGAATACAAAATATTAGAACCAGGATGAACTCATAGACCACTGCATTCCTCTTATACAATCTTAATGAAATGGAAATTGAGCAGCACTCAGGCTAATTATGAAGGTCAAATAATGTCACCAAGACTCTGGAGACCTCTTTTGGTGTTTCTCAATCACATTTTCTGTTTTCAGACTGTCCTTTCCCAACCCTGTTTCTTTAATAAATAAATTACTATTGTTGCCTTTCCAAGGATTCTGTCCTCTTCCCATTTCTGTTATGATAGGATTCCATCACAAGACAAAGGCATATTACTTTTGTAACAATACAGATCACTGACAGTACATTTGTATGCCTCTGTGAAATCTTCCAGTCTGTTTGAGATCTAAGTTCTTGATTGCATCATTAACTTGAAAAATACTTAGGGAAAAACATGGCATTTTATTTTTACCCCACCAAACTGTTTCTCTGCTACTGTTCCATGGGCTCTGCTTTGATCCCCACCACAAACAGAATATACTTTTCAAGAATCAATTACCTTCATCTCTCCTTATAAAAAACTTCATTAGACCTTAAAGCTTCAAAAATGCATTTGCTTTAGTTACTCTTAAATCACATACTCTTAATTTCAAATATGTATTCTCATAATTTCTTTTTAATAACAGAAAGAAGCTACTTCCCAAACACACCATAGCTATTATCATCTTTAGGTGCCACCAAATTGGCTGCAATTCCTGGTAGCCCCATGCATGATGGAGCAACATAATTCCTATGTCTCTGCTTCCCTCACCATCATTTCTCCATTCAAAACCATCGTGGCAGTCAAGGTGCCAATAGACCTCAATGAGGGCTCCACCTATTTTTGCCAATCTCCTACTTTGCAAAAAATGATGTTTTCTCCTATGACTGGTCCCTCCTGATGGACTGTATAAGTAGTCTTGTCATTCTACTTTCTAAGGGGTATTCTGGCCGCACTTTATCCTGGCATATATAGACACTTCCCCCTTGAATATGCAACCCTGTAGTTAAAATTGGTTTACTAATAGTAAATGGACATTATTTTGAATATATATATATATATATATAACATATCATACTATAATTGGACTCATTAATTCAATCACACCAAGAGACATACGGTCATCAGCATAATCAACTTGGGGATTCAACAAGAACTCAATCCATGCAGGCATCCCGCGAATGGGTTTTTGCCTCCCACTCTCATGCTGCGAATCAGAATTGTCTCCGAAGTGACTCTTGGTTTGGGTTGATCATCCATACCACGCTGCAAACTGACTGCTAATTTAGGCGTGGCAACCACGCCTTCCTCTGGTTGGATTTACAGAGCCTGGAGTGCTTCTTCCTTGTGGACGTAGCTGACTCCTCACTTAAATGGGGGCTTGCTTAGAGAAAAGCCATCAATATTCTAGACACTATTCTTCCCTGATACCCAGGCACCATCTGTGTTCTTCATCAAGTCTTGCACAGCTTCCCTGACTTCAGTGATTCCTTCCTGGCAGGGACACATCCTAACTACTAGTTTTTCTTACATTAGAGCTATGCTCAAGTAAAATATCTAAACCATTAATATGCATACTGTTTCTATAATTCCCTGGTTTTCTTTTGGAGACGTGATTGTTATGTTATTACAATGTCGATCACCTATCTTCTCCATGGGACTTACAGCAAGTTTACTGATAGTAACATTGTTGTAGTCAATGTTAGACTCTAATACATGAACTGTTGGCTCCTATATCTTCAAAATGTATGTGACTGGATACTAATTACCCAGACTTTTAAGAACCTTCATTTATGATGTCTGAACCAAGCCAGTTAGAAAAGCACATGCCGTATGAAGGCAAAAAGAGCATGGAAACTGCAAAGGTATGTGGGTCCCAAGTCACCACGTATCATGCACCCTCAGAGCAGTAGATCCATACCACCGAAAATCTGAGAACCCTCAATTCCTAAATATCTGAATATCCGTTATCTACTTCTTTCACTAGAACCCTCAACTTAAAGTTCAAGGGAGTATTTCCATTCCCCAGTTTCTTTTATAAGTGAGTTTAAGATAATGTCCAGGTCATTTCTTAGAATTTTCATTATAGTCTATGAAGGGTTTTGTACCTCTCAACAGGACAGAGTCTAATGTCTATGCTGTCTATAATGTGAAAATACTGGAGTTCTCACACACTGCTAGTGGAAATGTAAAGATGTGTTATCACTGCTGAACATGTTTTGGTGCTTCTTTAAGCAGCCGGGAATTGAAATGACATACCACCCAAGAATATGTCCCAAAGAAATAAGCAAAAGAACATGAAGAATAGTACACTCTCCCATGCTGAAAGCAGCACAGTCTGTTATAGCAAGCAGCTGGAAATTGCCCCCAATGCCCTTCAACTGAAGGATGGAGAAAGAAACCGATGCATACAAATCTCTAAAATGTGGTGATGAAATCACGAAACACCTCATGATGTGGACGGATCTGGGAACCTGAATGTTGAGTGAATTTGGTCAATCACAAAAGGACAAATGCTGTATGAGTCCACTGCTATAAGGATAAATGCCATGGCAAAGCAGCCTCCAGTTGCCAGATTATGGAGTCTTCTAACCTAGTCTCCCAAACAGAGAAGTCCTGTGCCTATCTAGTTTTCAAAATCTATACATTAATCCCTTATTAGGACATCTTAAAAACTGCCTCAAAAGAGGTGACCTCACTGCAGAAGAGATCAGTTTCCCGTGTCAGGACTAGAGAGAAGAGCAAGTCTCATTCCTGTCACATAATTGTGTTTTACCATCAATTCAGATGAACAGACAATCCTACAAAACTAATTAGTGAACTTTACAGGGGTTGAGCCATATCTATTTAGGAGGGGGCACTTAAACTTCTGATGGTGGTTGGCCTTAGTGGGACATGGAATCATTATGGAAAAAAGCTTAACTTTGCCTGTGGAGAACCCCCAAGGGAGAATGTGCCCATACATATAAATATGGATTCAGCTACATGGCAGCGAGTTTGGTTTTTAAGGCTTGGTATTATGTTCCTAAGTGGGCACTTTTGACCAAGTGACCTACGAACCCCCCCTCAATGGGTATTCCCATGGCTACTTTCCTTGTGTATGTAGAAGTCTGGTGGTTATGCTCTTGGACTTTGATCCACAAGGTCTGAAGTTAGAAACCACCAGTTGCTCTGTGGGAGGAAGAAGAGGCTTTCCGTTGATGATCACAGTTACAGCTTAAATACTCACAGAGTCAGTGCTTGACTGTCCTTTATTGTCACTGTGGGTCAGCATCAACTGAATGGCACTGAGTGTGGAGTTTGAGTTTGAACGTTTGATAACGGAAAGAAAACAGTTTCCCCTTTGGTTTTGTACAGAGTGAGTCACATGTGATCAAATCCTCAGTTGCAATGACATTTTCCTCTTCTCTGTGTTATACCTTACCATACATGTCTCAGTTACCATGCATGTCTTTGCATTTCAGGGAACATCCAAAGTCCAACATTCATGCTTTCAAGGAGGCTATGCCATATTTCATGCATTGTTTTAATCTGTAGTCTTTAGAAAGGCTATGCTAATCAGGACAGCAGATGAATATAAATAATCTCCAATATGCAACAGGGTTCTGTTCTGAATAGGTCATGTTGAATGAACAGCTAATGTGTCTTAAGTTTCAACATATTGAATAGGCTACAGAGTCGTTTCATAACCATGACATTAGAGCTATAATGGATGTGGGGAGGCTATGCAATTCAATTGACCAGTCCTTAGAATTGAACTGTGTCAAAATCCATTCCAACTCCTGACACTGATGTCATTGTATACTAATCCAGAGCCTGTTTTAAAGACATGTTTTGAACAGTGCTATAATTTAAAAAATAAACTTTAATATCTTCAAGTGAATATCTGTGAATAATGAAAACAACAAATCATCATTAAAAACCAGTCTGTGCTTTTATATCTCATAGATTGTAATTCAGTGGCCAATCGTATCCAATAATTAAATTAGTGAATTGTTATAGTGCAGTAAAATTCTTTAAAAATGGGATACATTATTAAGGTCAATAATATTTGATATACATAGATTATAGTATACCACATGGTCAAAACCTCTGGTATCCCTTTTCATATAAGAATGAGACTGACTAAGCAACAAGCAAGCTATGTAATTTAGAGATAAAACCCAAGACTTGATTACTGTGATTTCTCTCAAGTTGCACATACAGTTTACCTTGAAAGCTGTTTCCACATCCTAATTATATAACAAAGGACTGGGATGAGACTTTTACTTAGTTTGAGAATTTTCCCAATCAGTCTTTGAGTGGTCTGGGTATTTATTCTGATCAAGTTAAAAACACAAGACACATGCATAATGTTAACAATATTTAAAACCATTTTAACCACTTATAGGCAGCATATATTGTACAACTGGGAAAATGAAATTTCTCTTACTCCAAAACTGTCCCTATAGAATGAAAAACCTCAGCTAGCATTTCCTCTCTTTGTACCATAAGCAAAGGACTCTGAGAATCTCCCCTTACCTGGTTTTATGTTACTGGTGTTGAATAGTTCTGCGCACAGAGTGAAACGAAATGCAAGTTTTCTGGCCTGATAATTCGAGAGAGTAGTAGTCAATATAGGGTAAATCCCAGAATTGTTATTTCAGTATCTATCACATTAGCTCTACTGCTTATTTAAACAAACTATGACTTAGCTTGTTTTTGTGTTGCAAAGTCCAAAGGTGTCAGCAGAAGGGAAGTAATTACAGCACTTCATTCAACTGCAGGCTGCCTTCTCTGTGTTCAGACATTCCCTCTGAGTACTGACATGGCTGGGGCCTGTCTAATCTCCAATTTCACCAAGGGAAAGATGAATCCAACCCCACACGATCCCCAAACCCATTGCCCCAAGGCAATGGTCAGACATGTCTCCACTCTCCAACCCACACCCTTGTTATACCCACTGTTCCTCCCACAGCGCTTCACTATGGTACCTCTCGGCTGGGTTTTACAACCCATTGATACGGCTACACAGAACTCACAGAAAACATTTATGATCATGGGTGTTCAATAGGAAATTTTACAGGTAACTACAAATCAGGATCAAAGTGCATTGATACATTAGTTTATTCTGTAACAGAACCTGTTGCCAGGATACCGCACTGGTCCTTAGACTCATCCTCAGGGGCTTTTGGAATTCTGTGTGTGGTCAGGAAAACCACTTACTGCTTGGCCTAAGGTTCTGCAGGTGGCATGGTCTCCAGTGCCCTTGTCTCTTCCGCCACCGCATACAGCGTCTCATATGTGTGCCATTAGTGACTGTTTTATGGGGCTTTTCTTTTTCTTCTTCTATTAGTGCTGGGATTCTTCATTTCTGCGTTTAAGATGACTCTCTTACAATCAGAAGAATGGCAAAACTGAACAAACTGCTCTGCACTGCTTCACACACCCTATTTGTTGGTCCCGCCAAATCTTTTAATGGGAAATACAGAGACATACATTGAAGCCATATTTAAACAACTTCATTTCACCACAGGTTGACAGATGTTTATTTCAATAACAAAAGAATTAAAACTCAGGGCTAACCCCTGGTGGCGTAGTGGTTAGGTGTGGGACTGTGGCCCATTGGCTTGGTGGTTCAAATGCAGCAGCGGTTTTCCAGGAGCAAGGCTAGGCCTCCCACTGGCACCAGAGGGCAGTGATTCCGCACCACCCCCCACCCAAAAAAAAGGAATGAAAACTTTTGAATGTATTTATTTTCCTTAATTTGAATCACAGAAAACTTTGGGTTTTATTTATTTTAAAAAACCTGCAAAATGTATTTAAGATTTTATTCCATATAGCTAACAAATGAATATGTGTTCAATAAATGATTAAAGCATTTTGATACCTTCATTCATAAGTCTCTTAGTGGTAGTTCTGCCATAACACAATATACCACAAGCTGAGCAGCTTTCTGTACCATAAACTATTTTACCACATATCAGAAAGATCAATGTTAAAACTCAAGGTTTTGGTTCTAAAAGAAAGTCTGTCTTTGTCTTTTTCATCTTTTATTAGTTGAGGCAGTCTTGGTGCTCCTGGGTGTATAGATCCATCTACTTCTGTCTTTCCATCCTGATCTAGCCTCCCCTTGTACCTGTTAGAACCCGCCCTTCTCTCTATGATCACATTTACATAAAAAGGAAAATCCTATTCCCAAACAAATTTGCATAAGCAAGTACAGAGATTAGAACTCCATGTTGTGTTTTTATTTTTTTTTTGAGTGGAGAGTGAAATTCTATAATTCAGCAGGTAACAATTAACATCAGACAAAGATTGTGGGGTGCTGTAAGAATTTGATCAAAATTTCTCTGACTATACCTTCTGCATTAGAAATATTCAGGGAAGGGAGAAGTTATGCAGTATTATTTTGCAGTCTCATTTCATTGATGTATCTTTAAATGAAGTCAACAGATCTTGAGATATCTTTTTTGTTTGTTCAATAAGAATCAATGAGGAACAAATCTTTCTAAGAAATCTGAGAAGTTTGCAGTTGTACACTGAGAATAATTTGAGAAATGGACTTAAGCAATCATATTTAATGGGTAGCTTGGGCCCAATTTCAGAGTAGCTAATCCCAAGTCAGAAATAAGACACAATTGAAATTGATATTACTTATTAACTGCACATAGATAAGGTGTTCTTGCCAAAACAGCTTACAAAGTCTCTAATTGTGTGTATAGACTGGAATAAAACTCTTTAGTTCTTGTTAAATTACTGTTATAAAATGGCAAGCTGTCTTCCTTTTCACAATTGTAGCAATGCTTCAATAATTTATATGTTCATATGAATACTTTTTTCTTATGGTACAATATAACTACACAACAATCATTTTAGTATTCTAAGTGTATGACTAAGTAGAATTAATTACATGTGCTATATGGTACAACAATTACTATTATCCTCTTCAAAAATATTTCATCATGAGGTTAAGTAAACAATAAATCCTCAATCCCAACTCCTGATAAACACATAAAAATACCTCTATAAATTTGCCTGCTGAGCTACTTAATAATTCTACAATGTGATCAGACATGTGCTTCACTTATTTTCAAGACCCATCTATGTGGTAGCATGTACCAGGACTTCAATTATTTTTTATAACTTCATAACATCCCATTTTATGAATGGATCATATTTACTCTATTCTTTCATCTAATGGTGGACATATGTGGACTTTCTGCTTTTTGGTTGTGAACATTGCTGAAATGAACAACAGTGTACAAGTAAGTATCTGTTTTATTTCTAATTTATATTCATTGGAAATATACTTATGATTACTTCTGGACAGTGCAACAATTCTATGCCTATGCTTTTCAGGAATGTCTAAACTCTAACATAGTGGATGGATCATTGTACACTCTCAACAGTAATTTCTCTACATCCAAATAAACACTTGTTACTATCAGCATTGTATGTAGTTTGGGTTCGTGTTCTTATAAAAACTATACTTGTGGGTAGAAAGTGGTATCTCAATGTGAGCATGTCGGGCATGATACACTTGAATGGACCTTATGGTGGCAGGGTTTCTTTGTTCATTTTTGAGTTTCATTGACAGTTAAAAAAAGGCGTGGAAGCACCATGGTGAGGGCTGGGCTGCAAATCAAAGGTCTCCACTCCATCAGGATCTCTGTTCAAATCCACAAAAGACTTAGTGGTTTAAAAGAAAAATACCTGGAAAACTGCTTCTAAATAGATGTACATCCTGAAAATTTGATGAATCAGTTCTGCTCTAGTTGTTAGGATCTGAGCCGTAACCAAATCTGTGGAGTACAGCAGCATAGCTACTGGAAAATTTACATGTGTTCATTAGTCATTTGCCTATATATTTTATGAAGATATGTCTGTTCAAGTTATTTGCCCATTTTAAAAATTGAATTTTTTATTGTTTCATTGTTAGATGTTTTTTTTTTACTTTTTTAAAATATATTTTGATCAAACTCATTTTAAGATATATATTTGACAAATGTTATCCTATTCTATAACATGTCTGTCACTTTTTTAGTAGTCACTAATGTACCAAAGTTTGAAACTTTACTAAGTTTAATTGACTTTTCATTCTGCAGCTCTATTTTTGACATTATAGCTAAGACACAATATTCAAAAACTAGATCGTGAAATTTTACTGTTGAGCTTCCTTCTATGAATATGATGGCTTTAGTTATTACAATTAAATCATTAATCTACATTGAATCAGTTTTCAATTTATTCATGTTTAAATGTTGAGAGAGACATGAGTGTAGCTTTGCCTTATGACATATGTCCCATATGTCCAGGCAACATCTGTTAGGTACCATTAAATTGGATATCACTCATAGTTACCCTGTACACAATGGATCACTTTAATTTGCCAATACTATAATTCAAGTGCTTCAATATTTTCCCAAGAAACTATTTCCCCCTATTTAATAGTTTTAGCCCACTTGCCAATGTCAATTATCAATAGATGCATTGCTTTATTTTTGCACTCAAGTTTCATTCCATTATATAAGATGGAAATTTTAAAATATCACTAACCATCAGAGCAGCCTTTATATAACAAGAGTTTCAAAATGAACAGCTTGTTTCTCTGTATTATTCACTGTATACTTCTCACTATGCTGTTTCTAGCTCTTAAACCCCTTTTCAAAGAAGTCTGTCCCTTTAATATGCAAGACATCAAAATGGGAGCTTTGAGATCCACAAATGATTCAAATGGTGTCATTTTTTCAGGCACTAAAAGTGTGAAGAGCAAAAAGATGTCCAACGGGGCCATATAAACAGTATAGGGTGAGTGGAGTATGAATTCCCAATGAAATTCTAGTAGGATGGATCTTGCTACTGTAGAATAGGCAAGCTTAATATGATGAAAAAATAAACAAACAAACTTGCTTAGTACTCCTTCACTGCCTTGAATTCTGACTCGGGGTGACTCTATAGCAGCAGTAGGTTTGAGTTGCTGACACTGTATTTAGCAGACAGCGTAGCGTGGAATACACTGCATCATCAGAACGCCTTAAATAGCACCGTCTTTCTGTTAGTTCTGTCCTTTTAACTCACCAATGAAACTGTCAACCTTTTGAGCATGATTACTGACATCTCCCATGATAACCCTATTTTTCTTGTAAAAATGTACCACAATTAACCTGCTTATTGTGTTCTTCTGTACCATCCCTGCAGTCGTGGTGCTCATCCATACATACAGTCAAGGATCTTCTTTTCCCTGACTCTGACCTTTACCAACCTTGATGGCTTTTTCAAAGTCATGGCCTCTCCAGGTAACATGTCCAAAGTGCAAATTACAAAATTACAGTCTTGCCCCCCACTTTTCAAGAAGCATGATATCTCGATCTCTTCCAAAACAGATGTGTGTTATTTTTCTGGAAGTTCTTGGTACTTTCAATATTCTTCATCAACACCAATATTCAAATGCCTAATTGTTCTTTATACTTCTTTTTTTTAGCTGAGTAATTAACAAAAATGTATAGTGATTATTTCAAGATGTACTTGTCTTTTCCAAAATTAGTTGGTCCAATACAATGATTAAATAATTTATCTTCCATTCAGCTAATCTATTCACTTTGGAATATCACCATGGTGGTCACCACCAGCACAAATGCAATCTATACATTACATCACTGTCACAGTGCTAAGTCTCCAGTATTATTCTGGACAGAAACTCATAGAATTAGTGTTTACCTTGTACTGGTTCTTCTCACCATTAGTGCTTCTCCTTTTGTCAATTTTAAACTATTTCATATTGGAAGCTCAGATTTCCAGTGGTAAACATTTCTAATAAGAGAAACTATAAGAGTGCACTGACATAGACTGCAACTATCATCTCCATTTCTTAATGGAACAGCTATCTTAACAGACGGGTTATTCATTTTAGGTTGTCATATGGATCTTGGGATTATTCCACAAAATGGAGCAGCATATTATATCTGAAACCATGTGGATTTCCTAGGGTCACTACTTTGTACATCTATGCTCAATGATGTCTGTCAAAGGGCAATTGTAGTAACTGCAGTCCAGTAAAAGCAAAGGCACTTATGAAGAAAACTATGGTCACAGCAAGAAGCACAAAACCCAAAGCACTTAGCCAATTGGTTAACTACAATGAGATACTAGAATTTACAGGAAAAGAAAATTGTGATTATCATTGACAGCCCATTGCCAGACTTTTATAGTAATTATCACAACCGAAGTCTTTAACTTTTTATCTGCTGTTGTTTGTTTTTCTCTGTTTCCCTTGCATTTACTCTTTCTCCCAGTGTGACATTATAACTCACAGTAAAGCATAAAAAATAAGTTTGGCCTCAAACTCTGTGTTCAAAAGAATACAGGAAGCAAAACAAAACAAACAAAAAGGCATTTCTTAAGACAAACTGATATCATTAGAGGGTAGGAGACTCAAAGCCTGAATACAGAATATGGAATTTCATTCACACCAAATCCAATAGCTGGTGTTCCACCACAAATGCTAACATTCAGCTATGCTGATCAGATATCTGGTTAAATATCAGACTGAGACTTATTTAGTTAACACTCTTTACACAATCACTTTTTTCCCTTTGGATCAATTTGATTTGGATTATAAAGTGCTTAATGTCCAATTTTTTTCATAAACCACATTTTAATTGATCTCAATCATAAGAAATCTATATGATATATAGTACATCTTTCAGGTAGCAAGCCAACCAAAGTGTAATTAATATAGAACAAACAATAGAATCTCTTTTACAAAAGAACCACTTGAGACCAAAGTGCCCTTTTAACATTTGTTCATTTCATAATAGACTTCATTATGAAAGTTCTAAAGATTTTTCTAATGTCAAAAGAATTGACTGTGGGTGCATGTGAATATATGTGCATTTTCTGTGACTTTTTCACCTCAGCTTTTTGAAAGCCCATTTAAACTCTTTGTTCTCAGTGTCTCTAGAGATTATATACTGACTTAAAGGCTGACGACACATCTCAGGTCAAATTGCCTTAGTGAAGCACTCTGGTCATCCACCTGTGCCTTTGATATATGAGGTTTCAGGGAAGTTTTGAATTTTTAGTGTTAGGGACAAGAAGGATCTAGTAAGTTGAAGATATGTAAAAGGATGAACAGTGAATTAAATAATCTTATAAAAAATGAAATGATTGTTTCGTAGTATTCCAGTCTTTTATGGATAATCCTTCTTTCTCAACTGCCAGAATGCACTTTTGCCACAAGGATGGTGAGATTCGGGCTTAAGTAATTTAGACAGGCTACTAGGAAAGACCAATCCCTGGACAAGAACATCATGTTTGTTGAAACAGAGAGACAAAGAGAGAGGAAGAGCCCTCGGCAAGATGCACTGACATGATGGCTGAAATAATGGCCTCGAATATAATAATAATAATAATAATAATAATAAATGTGAAAACCTGGTAGTGATTCATTCTGTTGTACAGAGGGTCACTAGGACTTGGGGCTGAAACAAAAGCACCTCACCTAACTATATAATATTAGCAATATATTTCACAATTTTCAGTAAAAAATCCTTTGTACTATTTTTCTTTTATCTTCAAAATGTGAAAATGCTACTTTTACTGTTCCACTTCTCATTTATTCTTTTAATATATATATATAATTAAGGCCAAAGATTAAATATGCATTTCAAAAAATGTAATCCTAGCTTATATTTTAAGTTTCATTGTCCTAATTTAAGAACTGGGCTAATAATTAAAATGGAAGATCTGTTTCCTCTAAAGCATAGACCAAAATAACAAAGCATAAACTATATGGAGTTTTGATTGATATAATTATATAAAATGTCACTATGAAGCAGTTATCTTTCTCCATAAATATGAACAGAGGTGCTCTTGAAATAATATACTTAATTTACTTAGTAATGTGACTTTCATTGTTATTTCAATTATGCATATTTAGTTGTTCTTGCTGTTTTACATTTAAAAGAAATCATTTTATTGGGGACTCGTACAACTCGTCACAATCCATATATCCATCGACTGTGTCAAATACATTTGTCCATTTGTTGCCGTGATCCTTCTCAAAATATTTGCTTTCTACTTTAGCCCTTGATATCAGCTCCTCATTTTTTCCATCCCTCCCCATGCCTCCCTCCCTTATGAGCCCTTGATAATTTATAAACTGCTATTATTATGTTATATTTTGCACTGTCTGATGTTCCCTTCACCCACTTTTCTGTTGCCTGTGTCACAGGGAGGAGATTATTTGTAGAAACTGGTTCCCCTTTTCTACCCCACCTTCCCTCCACCCACCTGATATCCCCACGCTCACCACTGCTCCTGAAGGGATCATCAGTCCTGGATTCCCTCTGCATCCAGTTCATGATACTTGTTTTATGCTAATTCCTTTAAATAGAGTGAGAAGCTTCTCTTCTTGAACCATAGCCAATTTTACAGCATATACTATTCAACTGATATACGTTAAATAACCATTAGAATTTATTTATGTATTCTAGATTTCATTTTAGTTACTGTAATGTTACATTATAAAATTAACAAAGTGTCTAGATATTTTGAGAATCAAAATTTAGCAATATTTTGAAGAAAAAAGCCCAAATGCATCACTAAATAAAATAAAACAGTAATTGACATGTAAAAGTGACAAGATCAAAAGCTCACACAGGCAAAGACATTTTCTTTTTAATTGGTGATATTTTATCTATAAATACCTGATGTACTTGTGTCATGTTGTTTATTAAAATACATTTTCTTATCTTAATAATATATAAAGGGATGATTCCAGAAGAAAAACTGTGAGAATATTATCTAAAGGGAGCTCACCAGGTAATGTATAATACCTACCTCTTGAAGGAATAAAATGACAATTTTCAGTTTTTGAATAAATCATAGTTCACTTATTATCTTATCCCATGCTGCTTTCTTATGGCTAGAAATATTTTGACAAGATTCATAAATTATTAAAATGAGAAACTAAAGGGGATACAGACATATATAATGCAG
Organism: Nesogale talazaci; assembly: GCA_004026705.1. NCBI lineage: Eukaryota > Metazoa > Chordata > Mammalia > Afrosoricida > Tenrecidae > Nesogale > Nesogale talazaci. The sequence goes on along the minus strand of PVJH01005690.1, from coordinate 76,546 downwards.
AATTATCTAAAAAACCAGAAACATAAAGAATAAAAGCATATGTGGGGATCTTTATTCATGAGATACATGGTATTTTCTAAATTATATTTTGTAGTAGAGATGATAGCAAAAATTGAAGAGTAAAAACATAGCATATATTTTAATCATAAGGATTATTCAGATTGAGTAAGAGTCTAAGGCATTAGAGATTATGACATATTTGATTGTCTTCAATGAGTTTAGACTATCTTCAATTAACTTCAAACTGCCAGTACATAAAATGTAGGTAAAATCTATTTTAAATGAGATTGAAGAATCTGATACATATTAGTCTTCAAAAATACTTATAATCTGTTTTAAGATAATGAGAATTTCATGGAGGAAAATGAGAAGTTTTATGGAAGGCAAGGGAAACAAAGATATTTGGTATCAGTATTACAACCCTAAGGCTCAGAGATTAATAGGAGAAGAGTTGCTGATTATGGATAGGAAAGTATGAGTTTCACCAGTAGTGAAAGGATTATTTTGTAGTTGATGCTAAAAATTTGGAAATAATAAGGCATTGCTTACAAACTTGGGTTCATTTAAATATCAAAGACTAAGGAGAAAATAAATTTAAAAGAAGCTAGTATTATATTTTGACTGTCAGTGGAAGTAAAATGGGAGATGCTTTTAATCAGAAAGATTATTTGACATATTCAATTGTTGCCACTTAGAATCAATGGTACACGTGTTTGTCTAGTAAGTGTGTAAAACAGGGAGCAGTTGGCACAGGCATGAAGCTCAGGAAAGAAGGCTGGGATGGCGACAGTCACTGTAAACGTCATCAGCACCAAGATGGTATTTGGAGGTCGGCATGCACCTCATACAAAGATGCTGGAAAAAAATTCTAGAAATGAATAATAGTCAGTGAACAAATTGAGAACATATATTTCCACAATGGTTTTGACACAAACTATAAAATTCATTTATTTAAGTCTAGCTTATTTTTGCTGTTGCTTGGTTCCACAGGATTGGCTGTCACCCATAGAGACCCTGTGTACCATAGAACGAGGTGTTTCCGAGTCTTGCCTACCTTCCTGATTATTGCTGGGTTTGAGATCATTGTTGCAGCAACTCTGTCAATTCAGCTCTGGGAGGAGCGTTCTCTTTTTCACTGACTTTCTGCTTTATGAAGCATGTCTTTTTCCAGGGAGCCCTGATGGGATGGCATACTGGCTACATGTTGGGCAGTTCTCCATTAGGTGAGCAGTTCAAAACCATCTGTGGTTCTGCTGGAGAAAGATGGGGCCTTTTACCCCAACAAAGAGCTACAGTTTCAGAAGCCCATGTGATCACTTCTGCCATCTCTTGTAGCACTCTACATATCAGAATCAATTTGATGGACATGATTATGATTTTGGATTCTCTCTTTATAACATGTTCAAATTATGTTAGATGATGTCTTGATATCCAAAATTCTAAGGAATATTTAGATTGTACTTCTTTCAAAATAGATTTGTCTATTCTTTCTGCATTCCATATCAGTTTCAATATTCAAATACACCAAACTTTCTGTAGGATTCCTAATTTCCCCCAGCTTTCGCATGCATAGGCCCCAATGGAAAATCCCATAGCTTTGAGCCAGGTGCCTCTGAGGCTTCAAGGTGACATCTTTGCTCCTACCATTTAAAATAGACCTTGTTCTGGCAATTACCCCAGGACAATATGTAATTTTGTGTCTTGGCTCTTGTTTCCTTGAGAGTAGCTTATAAGTTTTAGTAACATAAATTCCTTGACAACTGCAACCTTTTCTGCAATTATCATGATGCTGTTCCTGATCCAGTTGTGATGATTTTTTTTCTTTACATTTGTTTTCAATCAATATTGCTAATCATAGTCTTTTATCTTCATCAGTGTTTTGATTTTAGTAATCAAGGTAGTGCTATGTGCATCTCATAGATTCTTCATGAGCCTTGCCTCAATCGCAAGGTTATGCTTTTTGTCATCTAGTCCAACTACTTGGGTTATCTATTCAGCATCAAGACTGAGTAACCATAGGAAAAAGGACACCACATGACATGCAGCTTTCCTAATTTTAAACCATGCAGCATCCTTATATCCTGTCCATATTACAGCATCTTGACCTAGATGCAGATTCTTCATAATCCTGTGAAAGATTTCTGCAATTCCCATTTTTCATAATGTTATCTGCAAATCATTATGGTCTACATAGTTTAATGTTGGTGACTAGCCTATTCGATGGTATCAAAGTCTGAAGATAGATAACATTTTACTAAAATTATTTTAAATGTCTGCTAGACAGAAAACAAAAGCATTACAAATGATCCACATGATTTTATTGATGTAAATGTAATGAATGTCTAGTTGTTATGAATATGACGGGAAGCAAACACAATTGAATATGAATCATAAATGAAAGCATGGGATAAAAAATAGGACCCACATAAATAAGGAGGGGCTGATACCAAGGGCTCATGGAGAAAGAAAATGTTTTGAGGATAATCATGGCAACAATTGTACTAATGTGCATGGCACAATGGATGGATGAATAGATTGTGATAGCTGTATAAGCCCCCAATGAAATGATTTGAAATAACTAACTGAATAAGAAAATGCTGATCTCCCTAAACTGACAAATACTATACTGATGTAAGTATTGAGCACTTAGAAAATGAAGGGCGGTTACTAAAGTAAAACACATTGAACATAAGAAAACCATGTACAAAATTAAGCAAAATAATTCAGCAACAGTTCTGTAGTTTCAATGCTGGAATGATATTATGGATTTCGCGAGTTCATTAAAGGTTCCAGGTAGCCCAAGTTCAGGGTCCCTGAATTGAAAGTTTTATAAAAATTTCCCCACTTTCATGGGGAAAGGGTTAAAAAGAATGTACATAGAAATCATTGGATTATAATATATATAAATGCCATCGAAATATCATTTAAATTATATATTCATTGAAATAAATACACATATTGTGTATTAAGAAAGCTCTTGGGTGCAAGCCACAGATTTGGAAGACCTAACCCACCAACTGCTCTACAGGAGAATGAAGAGATGTCAGCCCCTAACAGTGTACAGCCTCAGAAACTTGATAGACTATTGCCCTCTCCATCGCGCAGCTCTGAGTGCTTGAGGCATTAAGAAAGCAAAATAAAGTGTACTTCAGTACTTACATTTAATCATTTTAAGAGGAACTTTTAATTATGCCTCATAATGTTGCCTTTTTCTTATGGGAAATTCTTGCCATTTTCACCTGAGTTCTTTAATGGATTAATATATGGAAAATGTAAGTATAACTATAAGTAGATAATCGATACATGGAAACATAGATTGTATTGCAAAGAAATGACTTATTGCAATTGTGTTTATAAGCAAACTCCATGTCTGTGAGTCAAGACACCATGTTCTTATAAGAGCTGACACACCTAAAATAGAAGCTCAGGAGTGGGGAGGAAGCATTGGATGCAGAATTGAGAAAATGATTGGCCAGAATGTCTATACAAATTGGATGAAGCCAACACTCCCAAGAAAACTGATTGGCTTAATTGTTTGCTCACTTCAGATCATATTATAGAAATTCAATCAAATCAGTCTTTTCTATACCTTTTAGAAGTCGGCACATATCATTAATCATCACCTTTATAATCTACAAGACTGTGTGGGTTAATAAGATCCTTTCTTTCCTTCCAACATTCAAGACAACACTCAACTATATTGCATTCTGTCTTCTCTACCATTTGCTTTGGAGGGTTCAGTTTTCATAGCAGACATTGATACCAAGTCATGTATATAAGAACTTAGACTTTGTTTAGCCATGATCTCCTAAGCCCTCAGTATATTTTTGTTTAAGAAAGTTAATAAAAATGGACAGGGAAAGGAAAAGCATAAAATGTGAAAGAATAAAATGAAGAAAGAAAAGTCGAATGAAGATTTTTCTTTGATAGAAGTTTTCAGCTTAGAATATTTGCATATAAACTAATGGTTGCACAAAAGAACCAGAGCTAATGACATCACTCCATGAACTTGGCCTATTATCAAATAGAAGATAATCCCTCCTTCTTTTGTCGAATATTTTGCTTACCCTTATTGAGTTATATAATACTGTGTCTTGCATATAAGTAATCTTATTAAATAAACATCTATGCTCGTATTTAAAGTTTGCTCTGATGTATTTTATAAAATGACTTAATTGCTAGTTAATATTTCATTTCACTTTTCATAAAGTACTCACCTGAACTTATAATTCATACCTGAACTTGTAATGACACTTTTTAGGTGTGTGAACATCATTTCACACTATCAGTTTATATAGTTATAAAACTGAGACTATGTCATCTAATAAATTTGTTGACTTCATTTTTCAACTGAAATGGCAGCTGTGTTTTAAAATCCCAGCATGCATTCATCTCGTACAGTTTAGTGATGGTTATTTTCAAGTGCACCCTACAACTACTTGGGCTGTAAGAGCTAACTGCCAATCAGTTGATTATTTATCTTGCACTCCTCATTTGGAATTGGAATGTAAAGTAAGATCAAGGACTATCGAATTTAAAGAAAGAGAAATATATGAGAAGTAATCATAATAACATTTTAGATACAAAGTAAAATATGAAAAATCAGTTTCTCTGGAGATACGTTACTTGTTTTTTTTTCTCTAAATATTTTATTTTATTTTAATCAGGTGAGAAAAACAGCAAATTACAGTGAATCAAGAATATTTTTTACCTAGTGGAGTAGTATTAAAACTACAGCTGGAGTCATGGAGTTGATTTTGACCATACAGGAGAGAGTTGAACTATCCTAGAGGGTTTTTCTACTGATGCTGTCTGACACATCAAATCCCCATGGAGCAGTTGGTAATTCAAGACACCGACCTTTTGTTTGGCCATGGCAAGAGTTTGTTTGGCCATGGCAAACAGATTTTTTCTCTCTCACACATTTTAGGAGGCTAGAAGTGCTAATTAGTGCCAAAAGAAGGCTTTATTTGTTTTCTTTGGTATTTCTGAAGGAAAGTTCTGGTATCTTTTCAAAGAGCACTGAGTTTCATAAAGATCTATGTACACACAGTACCTTGAATTTAACTATCTATCATGACAACCCTAAGAATAAAACTGTGTGCTTGTCCATGAAAAAAATATATAACTTGGCATCAATCTTCAAATGCTTTATCACTTTGTCCTCAGGGTTTCATAAAGAGAATAGAAGCCTACAATTAGGATATGGAGAGATTACTTACATAAGTGTTGACTGGGATAGTGTTCTGTGGGGAAAGTGCAAAATAAATTCAGTAAATCATCAAATAAACACAGTCAGGGTGACCACGAATGTGCTGTTGAATAAGGTAACAAAGCCAACAAGCCCAAAACATTTGTGAGTCATTTCCAACACATGACAGCCCTATCTATGTCACAACAGAACTTCAATCAAGAAGGTTTTGAATGTTTATAAGTAATCAATGAGGTCTTTCTTTTGTGGCTCCCTGGGTGTATTCTAACTCAGAAGCTTGGAGGACAAATGATATGTAGTTGTTACGATGTTAATTAAATTTGGAAGTGGGATGAATATAAGTTTATCCTCTGAAACGTGAAAATTTTTTAGAGATACCAGAAGTTATTCATGATTGATGATAATTGAGGTGTGACTATAAAAATGGTTACAGATGAAGAGTAAGAGAATATCTGAATTTTTAATCTAATTCCAGGATCTATGATTAGAGATTTGAATATCAGGTAATCATGTATTAATGCTGGATACACTCTTTGGTGGAGTGACTGTATTGCCTTCCATTTTATTTTGATGCTCTCTATATCACCCAAAATTTGCCCCATACAATTCTTTCATATTGTAACTCAGAGTTTATCTACATTCATCAACAGATAGATAAATTAATATCAAGCAGACAAAAAATCAAGTTAGGAATATCCAAATGAACTAAAGATGATACTTTCTAAAACAAACTACATACAAATGGTTAATAAGCACATGAAAAGAAAGCCATTGTAAAGTAGCTGGCATTTAAAGAGTGATGCTTCCACAGATTAATGAAGATGTGGAGAAGTCAGGACCCATCTTTACCAACATTGGGAATGTAAGATTTTACACAACTCAGTATAACAGTGCAAATGCTTTCTTGTAGATTTAAGTAGTTTAGCATATGACATAGGCTTCTCTACTTTCTAAGAGGAATAAAAACTTCTGTAATTCCAAATAGTCACAGAAACATTATTTGTGAAAGCATATACTGGAAAGATCAACAGAGGCATTGGTAGACACTGACAAATCAAACAGTAAAATATTACACAGCAATAAAATGAATATGAGCAACAAAATAATCTCATAACTATTAGTAATAGGGAAAATTGAAAATTAATAGTGCTATGTGGTGCATTGAACAATTTCTTCTAAAAAAAGATTGAAGTTCTCACTGCTGAAGCAGTGAAAGTGGTATTGGTCAGGTTTTTCCTTGTAGAATGTTATCGGTTCTACTAACAAAGTCAAAGGTGAGTGAAGTGTGTCCTAATCACCTGCCTCTCCGAATAGCATCTTATTAAAGAGAGAGAGAGAGAGAGAGAGAGAGAGAGAGGAGAGGGAGAGGAGAGAGAGAGAGAGGAGAGGGAAAGAGAGAGAGAGAGAGAGAGAGAGAGAGAGAGAGAGAGAGAGCTAGAAAGCAACATGCAAGGATTCTTCTGCAAACTAAGGAAGTTCAAGAATATGTGTAGACTAGAGAAGCTGACACAGAGAAGGGAGAAGTTATCCCTGCTTGTAACCTGAGTTCAGATTTCTAGGCCTCATAAAAGAAAATTTTATTCTCCAATGTCACTCAATTTAGTTTGTGTGGCTCTCACTTTCATTCAGTCAATTCTGATGGCAGCATCTCTAGAACATTAAGACACTATACAATTTCCCACTCATTAGTATCAAGTCAATTCCCATAACATCCACTGTGCAGGACAGCCTAGAACTAAGTCCCTGTGTGCATTCCCAAGACTAACTATTTAGGGACATAGAAAGCCTCATCGTAAGACTGATGGTGGTTTCCAGTCAGATGAGATTTCAAATACACAAATATATTTACTGGGATATCAAAACAACATTAATAAAATTAAAATAGTTAAAATGAAAAATTTAAAAAGCCTCACTGCCATCAAGTCAATTCTGAATCATAGTGACCCTACAGGACAGAGTAGAACGGGCCCTGTGAGTTTTTGACTATGACTCTTTAACAGAAAGCCTTGTTTCTTTTCTTCAGAGTGAAGGGTGGCAACAAACTGTTGTTGACTTCGTAATTAGCAGACCAACGCTTAAACACTATGTCACTTGGACAAGAAACAAGTGTTGCATGTCAGATAAAGCCAAGTGAGGCAAAGTTTCATAAAAATGGCAGTTCTAGGGGAGCACATTAAGAGATTTAAAAATTAATGGATTCTTGTCACTTATAGAATTATCTTTATATTGATAAATTTAAGTGAGCCTTAGGAAAAAATTTTTGTTGTTATAACTAATTGCAGAAATATTATTTTAAAAATATGCATGAGTAGAAAAAGGTTGTTTGAAGAGTAGATAATATTTTTATATCTAGATTTTGGTTTTGAATATACCATATCGAAGTGTTGAGATACATGGGTGGTACAGAAGGTTTGTTCTTGACTAGTAGCATAAAGGTTTGGCAGAGGAAACTACTGGCACAGCAGGAGAAAAATTTGACAATCTGCTTGTACAGAAGTTACTTTCAAGTAAATTTTTTGGCGCAGTTCTACTATGTAATCTGTGAGGTCATCATCAGTTGTAGGCAAATCTATTGAAAGAAATTTGTTGGTTTGGTTAATTATAGGTGTTTACATTTGACAAAATGCATTCAAATATACTGTAATAATATTGGTGCACTTTTGAAATTATATCTTAATTAAATTGATGATAGAAAAAGAGAAAGATAGGGAGGGATGACATGAACACCCAGAAAAGGGATAGTTTGACAATTATAAGGTAATTGTTAAGGGAGAAAACAAGCAACATACTGATATTCTTTTATTCCTGAAATGAACTTCACAAGTAGTATATTCTTCAATAACATAGGATAGTTATTGCATTAATATTTTCTTTTCTGAGAAAAAAGCTTCTATATTACTTAACAATATGAAGCTAACTATAACAAATCATTTCATGCTCTATGTATTTTATTGATGTTTCTGCACCTAAATGCACTTCAGAACAAAAGGGCATCCAAAGTCAAAGAATTAGGTGTATGTAATACATGCACATAAAATAATGCCTTAAAATACTGTGCATATTTTGCAAAGACCTTGGAAAGAGAAAAAACAAAACTTTAGAACCAAGGTCTGAAACAATATTCTTAATTTCCTTATGCATAAATTGTTGTGATAATAAATATCTCCAGAGGATTTTAAGTCTTACAGAAAAATAATTATTTAGCTTGATCCTAAACAAGGTCACCGTTCTCCAGAAAACAAGACTGTGTATAATTTGAGTCTTTATGGAGTCTTTTATATTATGCAAAAAATTTCCATTTAAATATTCATACTTTTTATTCTGCTGAACAAGTATCTTAATTCAACACCTTTACAAAGGCAATTTTTATGTACTTACTCCCACATATATTTTTACATATATGGGTTTAAAAAATATAGGCACATTTAACTTATAAAAAATAGTTTCTAGAAATTATATGTCTGCCCTCTTAAAGGAGGAGATTTACATGACTTGTCCAGAGATAACTGCTTGAAAGTTCTCGATCTCCTCAGACCATACCATAAATAAATTTTTTGTACAATATGAACATATTCATTTTTCATTTTTTTCTTATATGTGGGCTATGTTGCTTTTTAAGTACTTTAGATAAATACAGAATGTTAGATCTTCAATATTTGTCTGCACGCTAATGTCATCATTATTAATGACAATATATGTGTATTGCGGTACTCCCTTCCAAAAGAACACCATTGCACCATTGTCAACACAAAATAGCCAATATTTTGCATAATAATTTAATGAAAAGAATTTCAGATCATTGAGCATTTACTCTGAGATAAGTTTAGGGAGGATACCAAGATCTGAGGAGTCCATGTAATTAAGTAATTACAAACATTTAGAACATCTACAAAACAAGGCTGTCTGCACCTCGAGGACAGGAACTTCCTAAAGAGGTCTTCCAGCAGGAATTGGTAACTAAGAGTATTCGTAAGAACCATAATTATTATGGTGAGGAATACTCTTAAGCACCTTCTGAAAAGACATAATGATTTATGAGACAAAGATAAAAAAACATATATAGGGAAATAAATACAATAAAATGCAAATCATTAAAAATATGAAAAGTAATTACTGAACACTTTACCAGTATGATATTATATCGTTCTTGGAAGTGAAACATTTTAAGAGCTGTTAATTTGTCTAATCAGTAGTAATTAATGTCAGTGTCCTAATACATCAATGCATTTAACAATGTCAATCAATTGTCGGTGTACAGTGTCCAGCATATCCTGTTTCTCCTGCTCATGGCAATCATGATTGTCAATGTCAGCACTCCACAAACACCAAACTGCTGTTGATGTTGCTTTCTGATGAGCAATCCCATGTCTACACCAATGGTATTTTATCTCTTTTGTGCAAAGTCTATAATCTTTAAATCCACAGCATATTGCAATTTCACTAGGGAGTGGGAAAATAACTTACTTCCTATAATGGCCACATTTTGTCTTCTGGAAGAAGTGTCCACTGTGTTTATTTTCTTTTTATAAATGCCTTTCATGAAACTTCCCATTTGGTCTCCTGCTAACACTCCAGCTAACACTGTTGGCTGACAATATTTCTCAAGAAAAATTTCATCGGAATTTGGATCTCTCTACTCTCCTTCAGAGTTTGTTTCCAAATAAGAAGATCTAGGCTGAGCACGTTAGGCACACCTCTGTTCCACTCTTTCTATCAGTCTGAAGTTATTTCCTCAGGAGCAGTGGTCTTTACACACTGCAAAGCACACATTGTTGTGTTGCACAGATTAAATTCCTAATTGGATGCACATTTTTTACACAAAAAATGGGGTTGGTGACAGGGAAAAATTTCAATAGCATTCATTCAACTAGACAGAACTGTGCTTGCCACATCAATACATTAATAAAACAAGAAGGACAATAAATAGTAAATATGTCATCATTAGGGTTTTGTTGCTTTTGGTTTATTATATTTTGTTTGTCTTGTTATAGTTTACTATTCTTATAAGGGACATCATTTTCTAAAGATGCTCACTCTTGTGAAAATTTGCTTTTCACTTATATTGCCATCATTTCATTCTGAAAGTCTTATTCAGAATATAGAACAAATTATCCTAAAGGATATTTCAATTATCAAATACAAAAATGTATTTAAAATGAGAGGAAATAAATTTGGCTGTTAAGATATTGGTGCTGCATTGTATTTTTCAATTCTAACCTCCCCACCAACATTCCAACTATCTAAAATCATATTTAGAAGAGAACATTAAAAAAACTGTATGTTGCCTGTGTTCTTTTGTTCTCTGAAGTTTTTTATAAAAAAATCTTCCTGAATTTCCCATATTTCACATTTAGGGTACAAAATTCCAGAGTCAAATGTGTTCATTTGTTCACAGCATTGTAAAAAATAAACTATATCACAAATATCTGAAGAAAATTGAATGAATGACTTAAGAAATGATCATTTATTGAGAAACTTCTATAAGACATTCATTGCACATTAAACCTGGCAGTTATTTATTAAAAGTTATCTGTGGGAAAAGCATTATTATTTATATTTTGCAAAAAGTACATCTACTCATTGAGCATGTGATAGGTAGGCTTACTGTGCCAAACTGGCCAATAAGAACATGTGAGATTAATAAAGTCGCAGTTTGATTGGAGGGAAAGCAGTTAAATGGCTCAGCAAGGTCCACCCCTCTCTTTTCCTCTCTGGTGATCAGATCAGCATGGGTTGTTTTACCAAGTCCTGTGCTGCAACTTGTGAGCTACAATACCTGGGAGACAGTCTACCCATGGTTCATGTTGCTGGTGCTCGAGGTTGCTTTGAGATCTGCTTCACAACACTGCTGGTGAATAGTTCGTTAGAGCTTGAGGATGGCAGATCTTGCTGTCTTGAATAGCTTGAGAATACTATCCCATCCGGGCCTGCTTTGCTAATCTCCTGAACTGCCGACTGTTGATGACCAGACCTGCTGTTTTCTATCTGTGACCAGACTTCCTGTATTCCTCTAAGGAAGACTTAATGGTCTCCTTCCATTACATTGGACCCAGCAGCCCTGGTGAATTGAAAGACTTCCAGTATATTACCTGTTCTAAGGAAGTGAGTTGAACTGAGTCCTTTGTACTGCTGTGTGGACTAATTAGCTGTTATAGTCCTTTGTGCTGTAGATAGATAGATGATAGATAGACAGACAGATATAACTTAATGTTTGGTGTGGGTACACTAGAGAAATAAATTCTTAGACACTGATACTGATATGTGAATAAGAAAGAGCTTTATATACAAGAGTAATTTAATATTGAGAAAACATCCCAACCCAGTCCAGATCGTCCATAAGTCTGATATGAGGTCACATGCCTGACTCCAATCTATAAACTTCTCTTTAGACTCATGCAACACATGCAATGATGCTGAATGAAAGAAGATCGCAAGCCAGTAGGAGGAAAGTCTTTTGGATCCAGAAGCAGTAGAGGTATCTGAGCTCTGGCAGAAGTCTCTACGTGGTTCCTAGTCCTTGCGTTTTGTCAGCAAGGATGCCTCACAACTAGTGAATCTGTCTCCTGACTTCAGTGAGCTATTTATCTCCTTAGTTCCTCCAAATGAAGTCATCAAGCTGCAACCTGATTGACAGACTAAAACTCCACCCCTTCACTCTTAATTCTCTCAAATTGACAACAGATTTTGTAGCCACCACAGAGCATTAATGATTCACAATTACCTTGTGAATAATTGACCGCAAGTGATCCATAGTGAAATATACAATAATAAGTTTAAAAGTATTACTACTGGATTTGCAGTTCATTCATGAATGAGTCCTTTCTAAATTAATTTGAAATGAATTTTAAGGTGTCTCCATTTCTCCATGATCAGTGAATGACTGAAGACAAGTTCTGTCAGAAGCACAGTTGCCATAGCCTACTGAGTGCTTATTTGTGGGGGCAGATTTTTTGTGTGTATATCGTGGTAAAAATTTTTTCAGGTTAGGATTAATACAAAATATGTAGCAAAATCAATGAATATCTTCCCAAATCATTGAATCTTCCCAACAATTTTATGGGAATACTACCCCACAGAAAACTCCAATTTTGTAGAGGGACCCAATATTTTAAAGAAAGTTGGTAAAAACCTCAAAGATGAACTCAAGAAAGAAAAATCAGATCTGACAACCACTGTTTTCTGGAAATTGAAAAGGGGTAATCTTGATCAATTGCTCCCCTAGCACAGCGAGACATACTATTCCGACATTTTAAGAAAAATTCCAAACTTACTGATGGAAAAGCTAAGAAATTCTCATTATTTTTCTCTTTTCCCAGTATGATAATGAATCTGGTAATCCATTGAGATTAGTAAAGACAGTCACCAAAAAGCCCTAGTTTTATCCCTTTAGGCTTCCTTTTGTTGCCCAGACTCAAGAACTCTTAAAGGAAACACAATTTATGTCTCCAGACGATACTAAAACTGCTGTGTTGACCTGGTGTAAATCAAGGAAGAAATGGTTGCTCGTCAAAGGAGAGATGGAAACACTGATTTCAGAACTATGCTAACTGAGTACCCAGGAGTTAAGGATTGTTACCTGACCTCATTGGACTGAACAAGGGCAGTAGAATTCCTGTCTTCATATCAGCTCCTCAAAGTGAGCCCTATGGATCTAATTCCAGACCTTCCTTCACCCTCAAACTCTTCTTCCAGTCAGGACAGCCTTGTCTCCGTGCTTCTGCTGGTATTTGCCTCTCCGGAGTCTCTCAGACAAGCTGGTTCTTGGCCTCGGCTCAGGTCGGGCAGTGCTGCAGAGCTCGTTTAGGCCTCTTAATAAATGACCATAGCATGCCCCTCTCCACCCTAAGCTTCAACCCAAATGTATCCAGCTCCATCTCTGCAGATCAACAAATCTAGTTCCGCGATTAAGTGACCTGAGACGCTTTGCTGTGCATGTGAGCCTCCTGCCTGCCTCCAGGCTCTTGGCTTCACTTGCTTGCTGATTCAGGAAACCAATCTAGTTCAATGTAGTTCAATACAGCAGTCTAGTGCTCTGCCTAGTGGGTCTGCTGGATCCACTACTCTGCCACAGCTCTGCCCCTTCTCGATGCCACAGCTGTGTGTCGCTGGACTGAGGAGGTTCTATGTAGAGTGTACTGGGATCCAAAGGACCTACTCTCCCCCACGCTTTCCTTTCTGGAGGGTAGTTAGACATCCTCTTCTGTGGCTGAGTTGGCTCCTTTCACACCCAGCAGGAGGGCAACATTAACCACTTCCTACATTCCAGTTCCAATTCTTCACAATCAATGAACCCTGTTTACAATCATTCACAACGGAATCACATAACCTATCAGCATCCTCTATCATCTTCAAACCAGACTCCTTAGGGAAAAAAGGGAATAGATTCAACCTTCATGGTCCCCAAATATATGGTGAGAGCTAAAAGGTGAAAGAGACTTATCAAGTAATTCATGGCACTACAACCTAGAAGATATAGTTTGCTATTTCAGTTTAATCCAGTTTTCTATGTTTGCAAGTCTCTCTCTCTATATGTTTATTTACCCTTATATGTTTAAACTCTGCTCTATGCAATTCTAAGTCTAATCTGTAGTTGCTAAATATTTTCCAAGAACTTTTATATCAAATAATATGACATAAGTAACTTAAATGATTAAAAATCACCTAGTATATGCTGTCTTTATTTTTATTTTATTCTACTTTTAAAAATAGAGGTTAAAAGTATGCTTTATTTTATATAAAGATATTGGTAATATACCATATGCCATTTCAACATTTTTCAAACATAAATTTCAGTGAAAATAATTACAAAAGTTGTGTGAAGTCATCACTTTTATAAATAGAAATCATATATATAAATACACACACACACACACATATATATATATATATATATATATATGTATGTCAAATCATGGGTGAACTACGGAGAGAAGATGCCAAATAAATCAGTACAAAAGAATAAATATAAAATGATCTTATTAATATAAATTATCTTGAAAAGGTAAGAATTTACTAGATTTTTATATGTCAATGGCCTCAAATGGACACATCTCTTGAGAAGAACATAGAATACAGTGTAGAAGAATATTACTTTCTACTATGAAAATGTAAAGCACATTACAGCCTTTGAATTTTCTTTTTTGATTATACTAGATTGCTGATTTATATTGATATGACTTCTTAGTTCATCACTTATTTATGGACTATATATGTATATATATGGAAAATACAGCTATACACAAGTTAATCATTGTTTTTTTCCTTATAAATTAGGTAAATATCAATACAACTTTCTCATCACAGGCTTGTAGGCATTGAGACCTTTAATGAGTTGAGTTAATTATAAAGAAATCTCATATTAAGTAGTTAAGGAGATGTTATTTACAAGTTTTGAATCTATTACTCAATTAGAAATTTTCCTAACCAGACTCTTGTATCCTCATTCAATTTCCATTTTTCTCTTCTCTGACATAATTTCCTACATATTAAGGGATTAGTGTTCTGCTCCCAACCCTCATTCTACCAGGGTATAATCTCTCTTTTGTACATATAAGAACACTTTTTTGTATATATGTTTTCAAAATTTTCTATGATATTGAAATAAATTGATCAGAGCATTCAATTTATAGAATCAGGAGATTTTTTAAAGTGTAAGGTAAATATTTCCTTGGTGACTTGCATGTAGGGTTGGGTAAGAATTCCTGAAACGTGAATGCTAAACTGAAAAACAGCACAAGTCCCCAGAAATCATTTCCAACTAAAATAAGAATTTAGACAATTAACTGTCATTTAAAACTAAACTATGATGTCTGATTGTTTTGAGTCAGTATTAATTTTACTATGCTGAGTATAAATGAAAGAAAATCATAAGTTATTTTATAAAAGGAATACAAGACCAGTTAGGAAACAATACTTTACAACCCCCAAATTTTTAAAACAGTTTATCGGGGGGCTCATGCAATCTTATCACAATCCAGACAAACATTCATTGTGTCAAGCACACTTGTACATTCGTTGCCATTGTCATTCTACTTGAGCCTTGCGATCATTTTCCCCCTCTCACCCATGCACTCTCCCATTGGCCCTCCCTCCCTCACAAACTCTGGAAAGTTGTTGTCTCCTTGCACTCACTTTTTTATTGCCCATCCTCCTGGGATAGGGTTATATGTAGATCTTTGCGATCAGTCCCCCCATTTTCCCCAACCTTCCCCTTCCCCTCCTGATATTGCTACTCACATTGTTGGTCCCAGGGCTTTATCTGTCCTGGATTCCCTGTGTTCCCAGTTCTTATCTGTACCTGTGTACATCATCTGGTCTAGCTGGATTTGTACGGTAGAATTTGGATCATCATTGGGTGGGTGGAGAAAACATTAAAAAAGTAGAGGAAATTTTCATCTGTGCTATACTGCCCCCCCAACTGCCTTATATTTTCCAAGACACCCTTCTGTTAGAGAATATCCAGTTGCCTACAGATGGGCCTTGGGGCTTCACACTGCACCACCACCACCACCACCCCTCATTCACAGTTATACGATATTTTGCTTATATTTTACTTAAAAATATAATCAATATTTATAAATATAAATATATAAGTGCTTATATTTAACTTAAAAGTAGCAACACCTTGCAGAATCAGTAGGAATAAAACTTTTCAAAATCACAAAGATTTGAAATACTTCGAATTAAATGATTGTGTATCTTATTTTCATTTCTTTTTTAAGAACTTATAGGAATTCATTTTATCCAGTAGCTGTTAGAAAATATGATTTTTTAAAAGTAATGAATGGAAACAATGTGATAAATTAAAGCATAGGCAAAAAGAGAAAACAAGTTGCAAGCTACAATAAAGTGAAATGAACCAAGAACAGAAAATGTTTTGAAAATATATTATCGTAGCTAAGAAATATGCACTCATTAATAATAATAACTTTATCATATTGTGCTGAGTTATGAAAATAAGTGTTGATTGGACAGGACAGAAACACTGACTATAGCAATAATTCTGGCCCTAATAATAAATCTGATGCTGCATTCTGTTGCAAACAAAAAAACCCCACAAATGTAAAGTGATTGAACACTTCTTAGGATGTGATTAGGTCATGTACAATGAAACTGAATGAGAAAAAATTGGAAATTACAATAGCATTATTCAAACAAAAGTGAGGTTACAAGAAAATGTAAAAAATATGGTCCTGGAATTAGAAAACATATATATGAGCAGCTATATATAAATTGATTTTGTGATAAACAATAAATAACTGATTATATTCATGGACTCCTTGGATTATTCCTAAGGAGCAAAAGTAAATTAAATTTTATTTATAACAACATTGTGGACAATGTGACCCCACAAAGAACTAACATATCATATTTAATTTTTATGACTAAATAATTTTGAAATTATTACTATTGTTAGGTAATAATGATTTTTTCCTGAATCAAAAAAAACCCATGCACAAGAGAATGAAACACCACCTTACCCTACATCATTATCAAAATGCTTTTCATGATTGAGGCCATAATCACAGCTACTTTGTCATTCTATCTTGCTGTAAATCATCATTTTTTTAGCTCACATTTTACTCTACTGAGAATGACGTCCTTTACAGGTGGTGGTATCTTTGATAGCTAACATGCCCCAAACAAGTGGATGAAGTCTGGCTATCCTAACTTCTAAAGAGTATTTTGGTAGTACTTCTTCCTAGCCAGACTTGCTTGTTCTTTCCACAGGCATGATGATTCAGTATTCATCACTGTGGTAGTCATAAAATCTGTTGCTAATGTGAGACCTAGGAGTGAAGGGGTAGAGTTTAGCCTGTCACTTAGGTCATAGCTTGATGGCCTCTTTTGGAGGTGTTAAAGAGATAAGTAGTTTGCTGGAGGCCGGGCACACTTACTCCCTTCAAGGCATTCCTGTCAACAAGCCACAGGCAGTTAGTTACCCTAGAGCCCTGGGGCTGAAGGAGCCACATGGAGACCCCAGCAAGCAGTGAGAAGCCTCAACTGCTATAGGGTCCACAAGACTTTCCAAATGTCAGCCTGCCATTATCCTACATTCAGCCTCCTTGCATGTGTTGTGTGCTTCTGCAGAGGAATTTATAGATTTTTATTGGACAGAAGGGCTAATATTGGACGTATTGACTTGATCTGAACTGGGATGGGACCTTTCAATTGTTCTTGTTTATAACATTCTTTCTTACACGTTTATGGGTAACCCTGGATTTACTTCTTTTGTACACCCTGACTAACACAATCACCAATGCCACTATTCAAATCATCAATACTTCTTCCAGATTCCTTAGTTGTTTTTTTATATTTTATTTGCATAGGAAATGATCAAAAGTGCCCTGGCTTTGATGCGGAACATCTCCCACCTTAGAGTGACATCTTTACTTTCGGATACTTTAAATAGGTTTGCTGCATCAGAATTTTCCGAAGCAGTATATCTTTGAGTTATGGACTTCTGCCACTATAGTTCCAAGCCAAATGATATCCTTGACAAATTCTATCTTTCATCTATGTATGATGACATTTTATATTTGTCTAGTTGCAAACATTTCTCTTTTCTTATGGTGAGATGTAATCCAAACTGAAGACTGTATGGCTTTAATTGAGAAGTATGCCAAACCCTCTTCTCTTTCAGCAAGTAAAGTTGTTTCATTATTTCTTCAGGATGTTAATGAATCTTCCTCCAATCCTGATGCTACCTTCTTCTTCTTACAGTCCATAAATTCAGAATATGTGCTCAGGATATAAACTGGATAATTATGGCAAAAGTGTAAAAATCTTGATGCATACCTTTTAATTTAAATTTATTCTTTGTTTTATAGGTACAAAGCGAATTTTAAAAGAACAGTATTAGGCCATAGGGTAGATGAGGTAAAGTTTCCCAGTGAAATATTCATAAAGTTTTCCCTTGCTACCCTTGAAGATTGAGCAAATATATTTTCATGATGGAAAAATGTTCCTCAGCTCAACTTTCCAATAAAAGGTATCACCAATTCCACTTTGATCTCTTTCTTTTAGTTATTAAAAAATCATTTTATACGGAGATAATACAGACACTCAATAGTTCAATCAAATCAGTATTATGCAATTGCTGCACAGTCCACCTCAAGTACTCTTTTCTTTCTTGAACTCCTTAACTTCTACTCCATTTTACCCCCAACCCCAGAGAAATCCTTATGCTACTTGCTGCCCCTATAGGCACCACAATCCTGGGTTTCATATCCTGGAAACCAGTATTTGAATGAAAATTCAGGAGGGTGGCATGATGGCATAACACCTCTGAAATAAATGTCAACATAAAAAAAACACACACACACAAAACAAAGAAACAAAAAGCACACAGAAAATGTTGAAAACCAGATAGGATCTAACAACCCACAGAGAGGGCATCAACTGAAAGGTTTGAATCATTCAACTCAGGTTTATCATTCTGATCTTCTATAGTCTTCTCTCCAATGCACTCTATTTGATAAACACTTTGTGGATCCAGGGAAATCACTGGGGGGGGGGGTTTATTTCGTTACAGATCCCATAAAGGTATCTTGGGCTCCCACTATCATCCATAGTGTTCTGCACAATTTAGGGTCTGATACTATTCCCTCCTTCATTTTAGAATTATGTGATTTACAATCCTTTCACCACTGATTTTGTTGACCACATTCTCTAGAGAAACAATACCAGGACACTAGTAATTCTCTTTATATGTTTATATAGATAGAAGGATATAGAAGATAAGAAATAAACAGTTTGCCAATCTATAAAGCAGTACAAATGGCTCAGTGAAACTCACTTGCATGAGACAGCTAGTCCACTGGCGGACCTTGGAGACTTGAGTGCTGCCAAATAGTTCTCTTTAGAGCAATTCAGGCTATCCAGCCAGAAGCAGCAAACAGCAGAGCAGGTCACCAATGGTCAGCCAGATGACAGAGTCCAACTCCAGGAATGTGGCAAAGCAGGGCTTGAAGGAATCTCAACTCACAGCAACACAGTCCACTGATTAGGTGTCCCATGGGTAGTGTCGCTTGGAGATCAAGGCACAGGACGAACAAGGCAGCTGGCTTGTCTAAAGATCCAAGAACAAGAGGGCAAGGGCGTGGGGAGTCTTGATAAGTGATTTCTATCTCATCCTTTCAATTTTATGTGTGTTCATTGGCCATGTTGTCACAACAGACCTACCTATCTTCTTTGGCCATGTTGGCACAACAAGCTTACCTATCACGCTGATGTTAATGTGCTTCTTCCATGCACACTTAGTTGGTATCTTACTTCTAGGCCACTTTTTTTGTAAACAAGCCTTTAAACTCCAGAAGATATTTTATCTGATAGTAGGGCACCATCTAATGTCTTCACCACAAAGCTTCATCTATATCTTCTTTGTCCTCTTCCTGAGAGTGTGTATCAAGTAGAGTCAGGATGTAAGAAATGACTGTGCGTAACTTAGAGCTACATTTAGTGCAAGTCTGAAACTCATTCCTGGGTCTATATTTTTGTTGTTAATCTGCCTGTGTTCACACATCAGTGAACTTGAAGAACTAATCTTTTTATTCTTTCTAGCAAGATTCAAACCAAAGAAGATTATTTCAGGAAATATATCCCAATAGGGGGTGCATGAACAACAGCAGATTAAAAACAACAAAAACATAGATCCAGGAATGGATTTTGGACACTATTTTCATAAACAATGGGAATTAATTATCAGATAAGATTTACAATAATATTGCATGAGAATATCAGTCACAGGTTTGCCAGAATCTTTCTCTGACTTGAATTTAACTGGATCATCTGAGCCCTCAGAAGTCATTGTTTCAATGATACTTTGCTCTCTAAATAATACTGGTAAATTTTGTACTCATCCCCTATTAGGGTACTTTCCAAAAACAAACTTCCTTGATTTAAACTTTGCTGAAAAGATAAAAGATTAGCCCCTCAAACTCACAAATTCATGGACAATTTTTGATACCCATTGAGCAGAAAGTTAAAAGCTTAAGATGCCATTTAAATTGAAAAATGGCTTTATATGATATTCTTCCTTTATAGTTACTGCCTTGATGATCATTCTACAACCTATTCTTTTTAAAATCACTTTATTGGGCCTTGAACAACTCTTTCCCCACTCCATCCATCCATTGTGTCAAGTACACTTGTACATTTGTTGCCATTATCATTTTCAAAGTATTTTCTTTTTACTTGAGCCCTTGGTATCAGCTCCTCATTTTCCCCCTCCCTTATCCTTATTCCTCTCCTTAAGAACCCACAGTTTCTACACTTGGGATGACTTTTAAAATTCACTGAGGTATTGTTACATGCCTTGTACCCATTTTTATTCATGGTACCTGGTTACTTTATAGAGTAGAATTTCTATTTTTTTCTTGGATGCAAACTTAAAGCAAAACCATTTTAATGCTGCTTGCAACATAAGAGGGTGGATATAAATCACTAGTATGTAATTCACCAGAGAGCACAAACCATTTCTGCTATTAAATCCAAAGCATGATTGCATCCTTCTATTCAACTATCAAAAAGTTTTACTTTGGGACCAAGTGTATACTGTGTGTGGCTAAAGAGGAGCCTTGATGTCATACAGTGGTAAGAGCTATATTGTGACCCTGTAACCCTCACAGTCAGCAGCCCTTGGGGAGATAGACTGGATTTTCTCAAAACAAGGACATTCTTGGAATCCCACAGAGAGTCCCTAGGATCCAGCATGCACTCAATAGCAGTAAGTGATGATAATGTGTGGAAGTAAAATGAACAATGCCTATTTTCATGTTTATATGATGTCACAAACAGGAGGGACAATTTCATCCAGAGTCATAGAATCTCATTTTTCTCCACTATTAATAATGCCTTTTGAAAAATCATTTTAAAACTATTCCTTTTTTTAACTGAAATATACATGTCCTATAGTTTTGAAAATAAAATTCCCAATACAGACTCTAAAACATAGCACTGCTGTGTTAGTCTGGGTAGGCAAGAGGAACAAATTTCATAGACATGCATATGGATATAAGGAAAAGGTTTATATTACAAAAGAATGGAACACTGAGAAAACATCCCAACCCAGTTCAGTTCAAAGTCATAAGTCCAATATTAACCCATATACCTGAAATCAATCTATAAAGTCTCCTTCCCACTCACGAAGTCACAGGTCAAGTGGGTGTAGAAGCCCGGCTCTGGCAGGGGTCTCCACATGGCTCCTCGCTTCCAGGGCTCAGGGTTCATCAACAGCAGAAGCAACTCATGGCTGTCATCCCAGCTTGAGAGGTCTGGCTCCATCAGAGCACAGCCGTGTGGCTCTCCACCAGCCCCTCCAGCTTCTCAGATGCTGCCGTCTTGTCTTGTCCGTGATTAATCATCTCTCCAACTAACTCCCAACAACCAGAGAGATAGCGTCTCATCTTCCTGAGGGAAATATCGCGAGATTTCCCAGAAGTCTCAGGAGGAAGCCATGCCCACATAGAGGCCTCATTGGCTACTCAACTAGACTTCACCCCTACATTTCAATCATAAAATTAACATAAGCACATGACTGCCACAACTGCTAAATAAAATAAAATGTAGCTCTTTTTATTATTAGATGTTTAAAAACCAAACTAGAAGGCAACAAAGCAACAGTAGCAATAATAATTCATAGCTACGTGCTCATATAATTATCTAGTTGCATAAGAAAATGTTTCCTTTTCTTCTAAAGGAAGGCTAGAGAATATCAGGGAATTACATTTACAATAAGGTTTTTTAGAAAAAAATTCAGTCAATGGTTGTTAGTTTATTTCATAAGAATTTGACACGTTGTTGAGTCTATGTGCAGTGAAGTATGACGATGTTGCTTCATTTCACTCAGCCTCAAAAGGGGATAAGCTTTTTTTTTAGATGATTAACTAGGTGGTCCTGTAATTGTAAACTTACAAGAAAAGTAGAATTTGACATGCTGTTTGGTAGCTTAACATCTTTTCATTGCAAAGAAATGAATTGTTTTTCATTTTGAGTAATATATACATCAGTGGATTTTAAAAGAGATGTGAGAGCATTTTATTATTATAGAAAAATTTCAAAAAGAAGCTCTGAAGAAATTTAAGAAAGCTGTGGTTTTAGAAAATGCTTACCTTACATAACAATCTTACTACTTATTAATATTACATTTTCGAGGCATTATGAAAAAATTAAAAGTTGATGAATTATTAAGAGACTAGATACTTTACTTGGATTCAATATTTACAATAAATAATAAATATCAATACATTTATTATTAGATACATTTAATATAGAAACATGCTCTAATAAAGATTTACTGTTTAGATGATGATCATTTGTAAAACTTGAGCAGTAAACAATGTCATAATAGGAAACTATCTTCTAAATTGTATGCAATACTTACAAAATGCATATACATGTGAAAGAAGTTCTTCTATTTTGGGCTATCTTGACATTTCCTTTAAGAGGAAAATGTAAGACTATCCGTTATGTGTGTGTTTGTTCATTTCCTGTAAGTATGTACTAAAGGTGGTCTGTGGCAGGCACCTAATCTGGTATCAATTTGAAAATTGATAGGGGCGGAGCCTAGCCTGTCAATCTGGAGATAGCCAATGAAACCTCTGCATGGCATGACCTTCTCCTGAGAATTCTGGGAAATGTGGTAATTCCTTCTTGGAGACAGGAGACACTCTCTGCTCACTCCCTGGGAGGCATTGCAGCTGACTAGACACATGGAAGTATGCTCATAGACCCTGAGCCCAGGAAACTGGAGGAATTATAGGGAGACCCCCTGCCAGCACTGAGATGCTTCTAATGCCACTGGATACACAAGACTCTGTTCCCACTGATCTGTGATTGTCCTGTTGTCACTGCATGTGCTTCATAAGTCTGAAGAGGACTTTTAGATTAGGATTAGCCATATGGGCTAATAATGGACTTATGACCTTGAACTGGACTGGGCTGGGATTTTTTCTTGATGTACAGTTGTTCTTGCATATGAATCACTTTCTCATATACTTTTGAGTGTCTATGGATTAGGTTATCTAGTCTATACAGACTAACACATGGAGATACAAAATATCTCTCATTTTGATTATCTTTGCACATCTGTCAGATTCTTTGTACTACACTGGCTTTGAAATGCTGTCATGTTGAAAGCTACATCACTGGGATTTCAAATACCAGTGGGGTCATACAAAGTGAATAGGCTTCAAAAAGCTTACAAGCTAAAAACAAAATATTAAGAAGTAATGTCTTTTTTTTTTTGTGAATGGTGGTGGTGGTGTGGTGAATTAGCCACTGAAAACCTTTGAATGGTAGTATAATTTTGGGGAGCTTTTTTTCTTGGTTTTTTGGACATCCCTGCCCTCTGATGGTGGAAATAGGACACCCAGTCTTTGCTCCTGCAGAGCTGCTGCTGGAATTGAACCTCCAACCCAGTGGGCCACAGGCCCGGACACAACCACTATGCCAGCGGGGCTCAGCCCTGAATAGCAGTATAATTTTGTTAGATGTTTGAAACATCATGAAACCTCATGAACAGCAACAAACATTGCAAGATCTCTATTGAAGAATGAAGCTGTCTTCACTATGGTAATATCTCCCTGTGTATTAAGTAATCCAGTCAATATAACTATTATTCAACTTTATATGGAAACCACTAAAGTTAGTGATAAAGAAACTGAAAACTTTTGCCAAAGTCTTAGCCTTAATTGATCCAACATATATATGGTCAAGAAACATTGGCAATTATTGGCAATTGGAATGTAATGTTGGAAACAATGAAGAAGAAAGAGTAATTGAAATATTTATTCTTGGTGATAGAAATGTAAGAGGTGGTACCTTTTTTGGAAAAGTAATTAACCGTGTGGATTTCTCCTGGTGGAATACATAGAAATCAAATTAAGTACATCTGTGAGAAGAGACAGATAAGAAACTTAATATCAGCAGCAACAACCAGGCGAGGGACTAATACATACCATCAATTGTTCACATATAATTTCAGATTGAAGTTGAGGGAAATGAAACAAGTCCACTAGCGTGAAATGGGGTTTTGAGTCTATCTCACCTGAACTTAGAGACTATTTCAAGAACATATTTGCAACACTGAATGACAGAAAATCTGAACTGTGGGATGATATCAAAAATAGCATACATGCTGAAAGCAAAGCATGATCTAAAATACAGGAAAAAAGCCCGAACTTAGAAAGATCAGAATGTAGAAAGGGACAGCAAACTCCCAAATTCATCCTATGAAGCCAACATAACTCTGAGCTCCCATCAGGTGAGAACTAGGGAATGATATTTCTCATGAACATAGATACAAAATTTCTCCACAGAATCTTGGCCTTGATAATCTAACAATATATCAAAAAATTAACACATCAGGACCAAGTGGGATTCAGACCATAGATAAAGGGATGGTCCAACATTCAAAAAACAATTAACAAAACCTACTGCATTAACAAGAAAAACAGTAAAAACCATATTCTCATATCAATTGTTACAGAGAAGACATTTGACAATATCCAACCTTCACTCCTGATATAAGCTCTCAAGAAGATAGGATTAGAAGGGATAATAATGAAAAAAGTCACATGTGAGAAAACAAAAGTCAATATTGCACTTAATGGAAAAAACTGAATAAGGGAACCCAATAAGGATGTCCATTTTCCTCACTTCTCTTCAATATTGTGCTGGAAGTCCTAGGCAATAATAGCACAAAAGGAAGAAATCAAGAGTATAATTGGGCAAAGAAGCAAAACACTCATTAGTTGAAGATAATATGATTTTATATATTGAGAATCTTAAGGTATCTAGAACAAGATTGGTGGAAGCAATAGGATATAATAGGATACAATAGGATTGCTGGAAGCAGAACAGGATACAAGATTAACAAACAGAGAGCAACTGGATTCCTATATGCCAGTGGTGAGAATACTGAAAAAGGCATCATGAAAATAATGCCACTTACCAGAACCACAAAAACATACAGGCTTTTGGAAATAATAAAGAAAATGCACTCCATGGAAGACAAAATAGATGAGTGAGTAACAGAACACTTGTTTACATCAAAAGACTTCATTCAAAGAGTGTAAAGAGAGAACACAGATCGGGACAAGAAATTCAGTAATGACAATGCACAAAGGACCAAGTCTTAAGTTCTATAGTATATTCTAAGTCTGCCACAAGGAAAAATACCCTCACACCCTCTGAGAAGGTGAGAAAAGATGACTCACCACGAATGGCATGCCAATGGTTAGTGAACACGTGGAGAAAAGCTCCTGTTCACTAAGCTCCCAGAAAGGCCAGTCACAACAGCCTCTAGCAGCAACAGCTGCAGCGCAACCTTAAATGTGGGAGAACAAGGAAAGCTGGAGAAGGACTGGGAAGATTGGAATTCTTATTCACTGCTGGAAACTTTGCAATTAAGCACAGCCTCTGTGGAAAGTGATATGGTGATTCCTAATACATAGGGAAATTGGAATACCACAGAACCCAGCAATACCCCTACTGGGCATATCCCCCAGAGAAATAAGAAACATATCACAAACTGACATATGCTCTTGTGTTCATTGCAGCACAGTTCATCATAGCAAGAACCTAGAAACAATCTTAAATTGCCATCAAAAGAAAATTGGATTAAAAACCAAACAACCCCTCTGGTATACATATGCAATGGAATATTATCATCCCTTAAAACAGCAATGAAGCTATCACCTCAAGACAAGGAAGAATGTGGACTAGAATAATTCAAATAAATTATAGCATCATAATTTTCACATACAAAAGTTTATCACTTATTTTTCATTTGATTATCATGTCTTACAACTTTCTAAATCTCTGTGATTAATAAATTACCCATTATATGTACACTTAAAAGCAGAATTTAAAAATTGTAATTATGTTGTGGGTTAGTCCGGGTAGACTAGAGGAACAAATTACATAGACACGCAGAATCCCAGTGCTGGCAGGGGTCTCCCCATGGCTTCTCACTTCCAGGGCTCAAGGTTCATCAACAGCATCCAGTGGTGGCAGAAGCAACTCATTGCTGTCAGGAGTCTCCATGTGGCCTCTTCAGTTTTAGAGGTCTGGCTCTATCAGGGCAAAACTGTGTGGTCTCTCCGCCAACTCCTCTACCTTCTCAGATGCTGCCACCTTGTCTTGTCTGTGATTAATCATCTCTCAGACTAACTCCCAACAACTGAAGAAGATAGCTTCTCATCTTCACGAGGGAAATATTGCGAGATTTCCCAGAAGTCTCAGGAGAAAGCCATGCCCAGATAGAGGCCTCATTGGCTCCTCAATGGCTATCTCTAGATTAACAGGCTAGACTCTACCCATACATTTCAATCTTAAAATTAACATAAGCACATGACTGCCACAGACCACCCCTTGTTAATTTTATACTTTCACATAACTCTGTAACCATATTAACCTTCAAATAAACAATAAAATCATGCCTAACAGGAGTAAACTAAAATGCATACAATTCAAGATAGCATTCTATAATTGAACAAAACAAAAGATATCCTATGCCTTACAATTGTAGTTACAAAATAGATACACCTTAATCCTGTAATCCTATGTGTATTCCACCACCTATGATAGTTTGCAAGCCAACCACCTCATGCCTTCATTGACCCATTTTGGGTATCTAATTTCTGTATTTCCCAGTGCTCTAAGGAAACAATCATATCTTTCAACATGAAGAATCTTCATTCTAGTTGGAAACTCATGAAGTGTGCATCCATTAGCAAAGTCAAATCAGGACAGGCCATCCATAAAGTCAGCAACAATATGCACCAGTTCACAGACTTATATCACTTCTCTTCCTCTGGTTGGACTCTGGTCAACTCAATGTGGGCTTTTCCACTTAGCCTCACCACGATGGCTATTGATCGCCTTCCCTTTAGACCAAGGTCCCAACAAATTCTTAACATATCTAGCTCTCTCATGCTAGGTCATGAAGATCAGACCAGTCAACCCATTCTTGTCTCCTCTATTTCCTTTGAACCAAGTACCACAGGTGTCAGTGGCCAAATTCAACCCACCTATTTATTGCTACAGTTCTCCTATTTCTGCTCAAAGAGTAGATCCAGGTGGAAACTTAGCAAGCATTTCAGCCTGTCACAGGTTTCTTTTTACATTGAGTCCCAAAGAGGAGTTATCTTCATGGTTCCAGATTCCTTCGATTCTGAAAATAATCACTAGTCAAGATTTTCCAAGCAAACAGACTTTATCCTTCTTTATGGGTCAGTTTGACCTTCTCTTAGAAAACAAGAATCCTGAGTACTCCAAAAGACTAGGTGGGGCTAATTTCTTCAAAGAAGTCTTTCCAGGTGTGGCCTAACCCCATCTAAGCACAAGTTGAGGTTAATCACTTCAGAGATGTCTTTGACGATAAGTCCTAAACCTTCTAGAGGTCAAAGCTTGGCTTGATGTAAATGGTTTGCAAACTCTTTTCATACTTCCCAATAAACATTTCTATGAACCCTTATATTTACAATAACAGGCATAAGAAATCAGTATAAACAGCATAGTCTGAAATCAAACAATTCTTAAAACAGTCAAGGTCAATACTTATTAAGCTTATCTTATCTATATCCTTATCTAAACTACTATTTACACAAAAACATTGAATTAGGTCTCTGAAGGGATCACAACAGATCTCTGCTTCTGTTCAGGCATGCTGACCTTCTTAACCATTGTCCTTGAGCAGAGTCCCCATTTTATAAAGGAATAAGCAAAGACAGCATCCAAACAAAATAATCAAAACTTTAACTTCCTACATTGTTTCCAGAAAATAACTCAGTAAACTGCAAGGACATATCTGACTTCTGGCTAGCCAAAGAAGTAACAATACCACAAGGCACAAGTCAAACATAAATCTACTTTCCATCTTTATGATTTGTTCCTCTAGTACCCCACTCCTCAGGTACCATAATGTGTTAGTCCAGGTAGACTAGGGGAACAAATTTCATAGACATGCAGAATCCTAGTGCTGGCAGGGTTCTCCCCACAGCTCCTTGCTTCCAGAGCTCAGGGTTCATCAACAACATCCAGTGGTGGCAGAAGCAACTCATCACTGGCAGGAGTCTCTATACAGCCCCTCCAGTTTCAG
Organism: Nesogale talazaci; assembly: GCA_004026705.1. NCBI lineage: Eukaryota > Metazoa > Chordata > Mammalia > Afrosoricida > Tenrecidae > Nesogale > Nesogale talazaci. The sequence continues at coordinate 48,230 of PVJH01005690.1, read as the reverse complement.
AGATCTGGCTCCTTCAGGGCAAAGCTGTGTGGCTTCTCTGGCTCCTCAGATGCTGCCATCTTGTCTTGTCCATGATTAATTGTCTCTGAGACTAACTTCCAACATCTAGGGAAGATAGCTTCTCATTTTCATGAGGGAAATATAGTGAGGTTTCACAGAAGTCTCAGGAGAAAGTCATGCCCACACAGAGGCCTCATTGGCTACTCAATGGCTATCTCCAGATTAACAGACTCTACCCCTACATTTCAGTCATAAAATTAACACAAGCACATGACTGCCACATGTTGTAAGAGAATTGACACTCCCCCTAAACCAATCAAATACATTGACAATGAATTGTTAAGAAACATTATGAAGAAAAAGTAATACAACAAAATTTCTTATTTTATTAAAATCAAATATCTAATTAATGCCATAGATACATTGTTCATATTGAGCCAAAGCAGTAGGAAGCATGGATATCTTAACTAAATATGCTGGAAAAGCTTGGTAATCAGTTTAAACAATATTTTAATAGCAATTCTATTGGTCATGGTATTTTGCTTCCTGGATGAAAAACAGAGTCCATTTCTTACTTATTTCTCATAGTTGTTGTTGGAATACCTGACTGTTGACAGGTAAATGCCAGTAACATTCAGCAAGACATTTGTCGGGCAAAAAGGTTTATGCAATTCCCTCAGAATATTTTTATTAACTATTAATGTTACAATGGTTGTTTTATGAGGAAAGTGAAGCTTTTAGAGAGCATTTATGCTTTTCTAGGATTATATTTAGTTGCTTTAAAACTATCAATAAGTCATTATCCTTGAGATGGATATTTTCCTGTAATGTTTGTTTTGACAGGCACCGAGATTTATTTGAATCTAATATACTGTAAGAAAAACTCCATGTTTTTAAATAACTGTATTTTTAATCCATTGATATCGTAAATCCTATTTAGCAATTCTAAAATCTAAATAAAACTATGATTTTTCTTCAATTGCAAATCACTATAAATATACTCAAATTGTCTTAAATTTCTATTTTGCTTTACTACTCCATCTTATCAGTGTTTTTTGACACTTACTTAAAATATGTAAAAGTCTGATCTAGCAAAATTGTTACTCATTACTTAGGTGTTGTGTGCTCAATGCAAACTCACTGCCATCAAATTAATGCCCACTCAGAGCCACTGGACTAGGCAGAGGACTGTCTTCTTTAGCTCCCAGTAAAGTCCATCTATACAACAGCAACAGACAGCTTCCTCTTTGTCCTTCAGAACTTCTGGTGGGTTCTAACCACTTACCTCATAATGCCCAGTTCCATTCACAACCTATTTAACAACCAGAGCACCTCGTGCCATAAGAAGATCAGCAGTCCTTTATCCTCAAAAGACATGCTAAAACTTCTTATAAAGAGCAAGAAAAAATTAAGTAATTTCTCATGAGAACTATTAACTAGTTAAATAAATGGTTATAAATCTGTGTTATTTTAAGTTGAATCTATTACTGTGATTATTTTAAAGAATCCAAATATGCTTTATATAAATAGCTAGGGATGAGTGTTCCTTTCATATTTATTTCATATGCTTTTTTCCCCATGAAATCAGACATAGTTTGCATGCTACAAAGACATAATATTGTTCATTAGAAATGTTATCTAAAACAAGGTACCCTGATAAATGCATTGGGAAAATTAAAGAATTCATAATTGCTGAAAACAGAAAGAAGGCTCAGACCCGATATTAAATATTCATTTTTTAGGAAATGTGCTGGTAGCAGATATGTGTTTTTGATGGTTTAATGATCCCTTTGAGAGAAAAATATGGTAAATAGTCTATATATAATGACAATACAAACTACTGACATTGCACTTAGTTCACTGGCAAGGTTTGACCTTTATATTTGACAGCTCAAGTTCAATGTACACTTTTCTCTGGAATGTGAATGAATCAACACTGAGAACAAACATAAAGGTCATTTTTTTCTTCACTGAGTGAAATAAAAGGGATGAGGGGTGACATCTAGTTCTGCTAAAAATGAAATCCCCACTTTATTTGTATTCATTTCATAAGGGGGCAGGTGATAATCAATAGGAATTGATGTCATAAATTAATAGGCTGCTGCTCCTCCTCAGACACTAGCCACAAATGCATAGGCAGCTGAATCCTTTCTTCAGTTCCTTTATAAATTATAAGTCTTACCTTAGGTGATTGCCTCTAGTAATGTTAAATGTCCATATAATGACCCTTTTAACCTTCCATTTAATTCTTTCACACCTTTTAAATGGTTCATCTTTGGTTCTTAAGACAAGGAGAGCTCTGGATTGAAGGCTTTTTCTTCGAGGTGGTTGGGAGGGGTTCTGACACAATGGCAACTGGCAGAAATCAATACAAGTCAAAAGAACTGTGCCCTCAGACTGGAAAAAAATTATGAGTCTTATAATATCACTTGTTGCCTAGACTATGGAGCAAGGTAAAAGCCCAAACACTGCTGATGGGCATGCAAACCTGAAAAAGAACATAGATATCCATTTGACAATATCACTCATGAAATAAAGAGGAAATCAGATAGATTCTATAAAAGTGTATTGCTTATATACCCGAAGAAAATATCATATTCTCTGTGTCCAAGGAGACACAGATAGCTACTGATGTTTGGAGTTTCCTAATTTTATATTATCAAAATGGAAAATAATCTAAGCTGCTTATGAAATCCACAAAGCACAGCCACAGATATCAGCAATGTTGAACCTCACAAAATTATGACAATATCAGCAGATTATGCAAAAACATATATGCTTTATGAAACCATTTATTGAAGATTACTATATGTATGAGACAGCATCATATGTTTAAGAATTTAGTTGTAACTTTAAAGGTTGTGAAATCTCTTGATGATTGAAACTTACGACTGGCACTTCCATCTGTTGGAGAAAAAACTGTGATTTCACTGGTGAAATGCATGCAGAAGGGGAGGAATGAGGACGGTACAACAGGTAAGTGTTGGATGGTAATGGAGTTAACTGAATCAGGAGTTCAAACCACCTCTTGCTCTGTGTGAGGAAGGACATGGTTGGATTTCCGCTGAGCATAATAATTGAAAAACAAGTCTGCTGCCCTACTGAGTTATTGCTGACTTATAGTGAATCTCTAGGACAAAGGCCAGCTCCCGAGTGTTTCTGAGAAGAAATCTTGACAGGGGCAGACAACCTCATCTTTTTCTCAAGGAGAATATGGTGGGGTGGTATAGCCAACCTTGGATTAGTCGGCCAGCATATAACCCAGCCCTCCACCAGGACTCTGATCATCAGGTTAATGTCTACAACATGCGAAGGGACAATTCTACTCATTTTTATACACTCCTTCATTGTCAAAATTGACTTGCAGTCACCTAACAAATAATAACTATTTGAATACTATAATTTTGAAGGTGAGAGGGAGCCTTGTTGATATTCATGGCCACCTGCTGGGCTACAAACGGTTGGAAACCTGGTGAGCACAATGACATGTTCTACTCTCACAAAGAGCTACAGTTCAGGATCCACAGGATCCTCTTCAACCCTACTCTGGAGGGACCCTGTGAGTCAGATTACACTGGCTCTCAGGGGGTTTGGCTTTGGAGCTGGGAGAACAAGGGTTTGGAAAGTCTGTAAATTTTCTCAAACATATCAACTAAGGTTTTCCTATCATTCAATGCAATGACCATTTTTGCCTGTGCTTTTTGACTATGTGATCACAGTAAACATGCCTTTGGGTGGTCAGCAGTTGCCTTGTCCTTTTCAGGCTACATGCACTTAGCATGCACATTTTATATATTTTATTTCATTGCACGTGCCTCATATGCTTGTGAAAGCTGGTTATTATATAAGAGAACCTGGAGAAGAATCGATGCCTTTGAAGTTTGGTGCTGGTGAAGAATGTTGAAAATACGTCTAGACTGCTAAACCACAAAGCCATCAGATTTGGGGCAGGTACACACAGAATTCTCCTTAAAGGCAAGATGGCAAGAGTTATTCTCATGTATTTTGGACATGGAATTAGGACAGGCCAGTCCCTGGGGGAGATCATCATGGTTGGTAAAACGGAGAAGTAGTGAAAAATTGGAAGACACACAATGAGATGTTTTGGCACATTAGCTGCAACAATGAGCTCAAACATGAGAACAATTACGTAATTTTAAAGATGGTACCAGATGGGGCTGTTTTATATAAAATCATTACAAGTCAGAATTGACTGGGTGGTGTCTAAAAAAACAAAAGCAGGCAAATATCTTTAGATTGTTTTTAGCCCATAAAATCAGAAGTGGTGTATGTGTTGAAACTTTATACATTCAGAAATATGAAATTTTATTTTAGCATAATTTGCCACTGTGATCTTGCTCATTTTAAAATTTAAAATGATTATTCGCTGAAAAATCTTGAATATTTGATTGTTTCTAATTAAAATATCTCTTTGCTAAAATTTATTTTATCTCCTGTTATTGTAAAATATTCTTTTTGTATGTAGAGGATTTTGTTTGGCACAGGTACACTTCAGTAATATTGCAGTCTTGGGTTCCAGCCCAAGTATTGCAATATAGAGAGTGCCAGTGTTTTCACAGTACATATAAACATTATTTTTACCTTGAATAATAGTATATTATGTGTGCATATGCAATAATATATATGTAATTATTTATAAATGCATATTTATCTCTATATATGCAAATGCAATGAGAAAGCAGATGCACTTTGGGCCTCTACTTAAGTTTTATCTCATTATGAGAACGTTTTTTCTAATATCGTGGTACTACGTGATACTCATCTTCCTGGCACAAATAGTGTGCATAAACAAATGTGGTGAAGAAAGCTTATGTTGCATAGCTAATAAAAGGTATAGCATCCGGAGTCTTAAAGACTTGTAGCTAAATAAATGGCTAATTAGCAGGAAAGCAAAAAAGCCTACAAGGAAGAAGCACACCAACCTGGGTGACCAGGAGTTGTCAAAGGCAAGAGGTATCAGAAGTTCAAGAACAGGCAACCAAATCAATGGGAAAGGCTGTGGATGTAGTGAAGCCCAAAACTCACAAGTTAGAAAATTGAACAGCTGCTCCCACAATGGCCCCACCCCACAGAAAGGATGGTAAATCCAGGGTGTAGTATAACACTGGTGAACCACATAACTATTGGATAGTTCCTTAATATTTTCTCCTCTTATTATATTGATTTTTATTTGTTTTAACTCATTAATTATGTCAGGTTTGCAGATGCTCATTTGTATATTCAAGATTGATAGGTATGTGAAAATCAAGATAGATATTCCTTCAGAAACAGTAACAGGAGTAATGGCATTGATGGCTTTATAACACCACTTGAAGGAATTGAACAACAGAATTGTACATGCATGGATATATGGGAATGTATAAGATATAACACACACAAAAAAAATCCAAACTATTATAGGAGGATAGAGTTGGGAAGGAGAGGATAAAGCAGTGCTTATATCAATGAGTTCAAGAAGAAAAAGAATGTTCTGAAACTGATGGTGGTAGCGATTGTACAATACTGCTTGATGTGATTGAATTATTGAATGATATGATATCTGTATTAGCTCCCAATAAAATGACTAAATTAAAAAATGATAAAGTAACAACATTATGGATAAGCTTGAAATATTGAGATTTTTGTATTAACAAAATGAAACACAGAGACATGGAGTGAGTGCATATTGTTGAGAAGTAGGTGTCAAAGCATTGTTGCCTCAAACCTTAGCTTGTGGTATATGAGAAACAGTACATCAATGAACATAAAATGAGGCTGAAACTCAAATCAAACTCACTGCCATCAAGTCTTAGCTAATTCATGGTGGTTCTTCTAAGAGTTTCCAAGACTGTAGTAGTATACGAAGCCCGTCTTCCTCCCCTGGAACAGCTGCTGGTTTTGAAATACTGAAGATAAGGATTGTGGCAGTTATGTGCTTATGTTAATTTCATGATGGAGTTGTAGGGGTGGAGTCAAGCCTGTTAATCTGGAGATAGCCATTGAATAGCCAATGAGACCTCTGTGTGGGCATGGCTTTCTCCTGATATGTCTGGGAAATCTCGCGATACTTCCCTCGTGAAGATGAGAAGCTATCTCGCTGGTTGTGGGGAGTTAGTTCTCAGAGACGATGAATCACGGACAAGACAAGATGGCAGCGTCCGAGAACCTGGAGGAGCCGGAGAAGAGACCACATGACTTTGCACTGATAGAGCCAGACTTCTGAAGCTGGGGCGGCCACATGGAGACCTCTGCCAATGATGAGTTACTTCTGTTGTTGATGGACCCTGAGCCCTGGAAGCGAGGAGCCATGTGGAGATCCCTGCCAGCGCCGAGATTCTGCACCCACTGACCTGTGACTTCATGAGTTGGAAGGAGACTTTATAGACTGATTTCGAGCATATGGCTTAATATCAGACTTATGACCATGAACTGGGCTGGACTCGATGTCCTGTTCCTCTTGTATATAAACCTTATCACAGTTCAAGACATAACCACTGCACAACCAAGGTTCCTTTAAAATGAGGAAGACCTGTATATTTCACCTACCATTAACGGAAATAAAACAAAATTTGCATTTATATGTGTTTTGTTTAGTAAATATTGGTATTAAAATAAAAGGACTAATACTTTTTTAAAAAAAATCTACCTTTTTAGGGTTGAGCCCCTGTGGCGTAGTAGTTGTGCACGGGACTATGGCCCACTGGGTTGGAGGTTCAAATCCAGCCTCAAGGCTGGGCCTCCTACTCCCACCAGTGGAGGGCAGTGATGCTCAAAAACAAAAACAAACAAACAAAAATACCTGTTTTTCTTAAGAACCCAGGTGGCAGAGGGTTTTTGTTGGCCTGTTGATCCCACGATCTGCAGTTCAAATCCACCAATACGTCTGCCAGAGAAAGAAGAGGCTTTTTGCTTCTGTGTATATATACAATCTCAGAAATCGAAAAGGACAGTTTTACTCTGTCCTATAGTATTGTATGAGTCAGAATTGAGTGGATGAGAGTGAATTATCTTTTCTTTGTAGAATTCATTGAAAGTTATGATCGTATATACTACTTCATTTAGTAGTATATAATAAAATGCTATAGTAGCATATAATAAAATGCTCCCTCTAATAAAATGCTGTAAAGGTATCAAGTGAACTAAATCAACTTCTGTCCTCAGAGATACCACCATCTCATCACTTCTTGACTTTTTGGCTAAGATCAAGTGTAGAGATACCACCATCTCAAGTTTTTGGTCATTTGTGGAATGTTAGTTGTTTAAAAGTCGATTTATTTCTGGACAGTCTATTCTATTCTATTGGAGACAGTCTCCTCAAAACATGGTGCTGCATGGGGCTGGTAAAACTGGATCTCCAGCTGCAGAGGAGTGAAACAGAACCCATACTCATCGCCTATACCAAAAATATGACCTCAAGTGGAATCAAAGACTGAAATGTAAATCCTAGAGTGATAGTGACCATCAATGAGACATAAGGACAAACTTTAGGGCTCTAATTCAGGGCATAGGCACACTATAAAATGGAAAGAAAAAAAAGCAGTATAAGACAAAATAGACCTGCTGAAAATAAGACACTTTGTGTCTTCATTAAAAGAGCAAAAAGAGAAAAACGAAGTTTTGCAAGAACACAATGGACAAGGGACAAATCTGTAAAATTTATAGCGCACTTCACTATCTCAATAAGAAAAAGACAAATAGCCCAGCTAAAAAATGGGCAAAGGCCATGAACAGACGGTTCCCCAGAGATGACATTCTATGAGCAGCAAATGTAGGAAGAAATGCTCACAGTCTCTGGCCATCAAGGAGATGCAGATTAAAGCAAGATGAGATACCACCTTCCACTGACAATGACAGCCACGTTAAAAAAAGTAAACAAAATGAAAACAAAATTAAACAAATGCTGGAGAGTGTGCCAGAGATTCAAACCTTCATACACTGCTGCCAGTATTGTGTAACCCTCGTGTAAAGCAATGTGTCTTTGCTTAAACAACTAAAATGAAATATAAATAAAAGTGAGAATAAAATCCATACAATCTACCCATGTCTTTGCTCGCTATATAACGCTGACAGTTTTCGGTTTTTTAATTGTTTTTTCTTATAGTAACTTTTCTGATTTTTGTTTTAAATCGACTTATTGGAGTGAATTCATACGATGCCCATCACTATACTGCATACGTACACTGTCAAATACATTTGTACATTTGTTGCCCTCATCAATCTCAAATCATTTGCTCTCTACTCAAACCCTTGGTATCAGCTCCTCATTTCCTCCCTCCCTCATAAGTCCTTGAAAATGTATAAATTCTCATTATTTTGTCATGTCTTGCACTTCCAGACATCTCCTTTCACTCACTTTTCTATTGTCTGTCCCCCAAGGAAGAAATTACACGCAGATTCTTGCAATCACCCCCGCCCCCCCACTTACCCAAACTTCCCTCCACTCTCCCGTATCACCACTCTCACCACTGATGATGAGAGGTTTGTTGAGTTTTTGTCTGGCTGAAACACCCTAGTCTCTCTTTAGTAAATCCCCTCTTATAAAACCCCACATTCTATCTGGTAAGGTGTTTGTACAGCTTGACAATTTATTGCATATTTATATATCTATATTTTCAGAAGTGCAATTTATCTGTAGATTCCATTGTTAGAGAAATTCTGGGATTAAAAAAAAGTAAATTCTGACCGATATAGTTGCAAATTTAAAATCAATTTATAGAAATAAAAAATATTTTAAACTCTATATCTTTTGAAAAAATATACAAATATTTCATTAGAATTTAGCATTAGTGATTTATTTTTCTTTGAAACTTAACACCAGTCGATTCCATAGATTCTTTGGCACAATGGGCAGTAAGCACACTAGTGGTGTGCTGAATTCTATGTTGGGCTGTTAATCACAAGGAGAGCACTTTGAACACACCAGTCACTCTACAGGAGAAAAAAAAGGCATCCTCCTACCATGCAGAGTTGCAGTCTCAGAAACCCACAAAGGCAGTCCCAAGAGTTGCTCTGAGTTAGAATCCATTCTGTGGCTGGAAACTTGTTTCTTCAGTATTATTATTAGATTTCTAATCTCTTCTGAGTCTATCAGTCAACATAGTCTTTTTGAACAGTGTAATGCTTGAAATTTAAAATATGTTATTTTTAAAAGGCTGATCAAATGTGTGCTTTAGGAGACTTAAAACATTTTTCAAGTGCAAATTTTCATCTTCCATTTGCTATATTTTCTGAAAACCTCCATATTACTTTATTTAAGTTATAGTATCTTACATTTCTCATTAATTTCTATTCAGATTTGCTCATTAATATATTTTTGAGACTATACCCCTTCTTTCCAGTCATGCTTTAGTGTCAGCCATTATTTTTGAAAAGTCCTCTTTCTTAGATGGTTCATGTTTTCCACTTCACAAGATAGATGCAATCTAAGTGTCGGTCATTAGCATGTTGTATCCTAACCTGAATGAGAGCATGAGGGAAGTCAGAGGGTTTTGAGACTTCCAGCAGAATTATAGGAAGCAGAACCAAAAACACTCCTAAATAAGCCGCACATTTCTGATAATGGGTACACTCATCTATCATGACCAGCCTTGTGAGTCTGGGTGATGCCCTGATGATGTGGCCTTCCTTACAAGAGAAAGAACGGGGAACCTGATGAGAGGGGGCTAAATGCCATAGCAGAGCTGCGTGCTCTTGAACCTTCACCTCTTACAGGAGCTAGGTCTTGCATCTGGCTCATAGATCTCCTGCTCTTTTTACCTGATGATTCTAAGAGCTGGTAGCAAACTTCTAACCTTGGATCCATCTGGCCAAATGTGAAGTCATTTACCTCCACATCCACTATTGCATGGCCCTCTTGCTATGCCACGCGGGGCCCTGCTCATCAAGTTTCCTGCTCAACAGGTTACAGAATCACGCATGTGAAGAAAAGCTTCCAGATTACAACTAACTTACAGAAACAACTGGACAGTATTTACCTAGTTCACAATCACGTAAGTCATTTCTGGAAACAAATCTCTTTCTATTTACATATGCATTGAACTGTCGCTGATTTGTTTCTCTAGAGAATCCAGCATCACAAACCGAGGGACATGAATCTAATGAGATAGCTCTCTGTAGTTGAATATTTTAACTTTTTATGAGAATAGCCTAGAATTAAACCTGTAAGAGTAACTATAGTGACATACAACTCTCTCCTCAAGTTTGCTGGTGGCTAATCCAAGTTGGGGATGATCCCTGGAAGGACCTCAGTCCTAAATCTATGGAGGATTTATAGATATATACTACATTGAATTATATTACGCTGACATCCTTTCCCACTGGCCTTCAAGGAAAACCCATATGTTGCCTCAAGCATGGGAATTGAACTGTCCAGGATTATTTTAAGTGCAATCCCCACCATTGCATCTATTTTATTTAATGCCATGATTTATTTGTGTTCATGCCTCTCCCATTATCTTCCCATGTCTCCTGTTTCCAGCAGTGCTTTTTGTCAGATATACTGCCATTGTGGCTGAAATGAGGAGTCAATCACATCAGACTGTTGGGTGTAGAGAAACCTCCGAATACTCAACTATTCACTTGCTGTGGATGATCACTCCCACCAAGCCCAGCATCCGGAACTGACTGCAAGACCAGCACGACCCACAGTCACAAATATCACCATGCTTCCCCCACTTTGCAGCTAGTGGGTAAGTGAGATTCCCTACATAATCTCTCTGAGCTGTGGGGTATTTTTTAGTTATGTTTCTGAATTTATTGCTGTAGCTACATCTGGCTACCTTTCCCTTCACCCAGGTCTAAGGATGAAGGTGGTAAGGTGGTAAGGCTTTTATCAGGGCATTGGGGTGCAGTATTAGAAAGAGAGCTAATGCGCAGAAATGACTATGCTATGTCAATCAATAACTGCAAAGAAGAAGGCACCCCAGCGTACCAGGTTCTTTGACCCATCCTCAGACAACCTGCCCCTAGTTAGTGTCCAAGCCTGGGCAGATGACAAGCATTCCTTTTCCCCTCCATTACAAGAAATAATCTGGTACACAGAATTTCAGCAATTGAAGCATTAGTCTCAGGTGCCTGAGATCGTGGTATCTATACTTTCTACTATGCTGCACAAAGTTGTGTATTGGTATGAAAAAGAACCCCCAGGGCACCCTAAGGGCATCATTTCCTGTCCAGCCAGCCCTTCTGGAGAAGGATTGCCTTGCGCTCATTCAGCGTTCTACTGAAAGGCAACACATGCCTCATAGATGGACTCCAAGTCAATTGTTTCAGTCTCTCAGCTTCCACATGTTGGGAGTTTCTCCTGCTCTGTCCATGACAGTTCCCAGAACTGTAGTTATCTGGATACTAGAGATGAAGTGTAAGAGGTGGACATGGGGTCAGGCATTTTCTGTTTAATGCTCAGGGAACTGCTTTCTGCTTTTATGCTTTCATCTGTTGAAGAGACCACATATTACCTGTTATTCAGGGGCACAGTTGTGTGTCTAAGAAGCCCCCACAGTGTCTCCCACAGTTTCCATGCCAAATTCTGCAGTCATCTCTCCTGCACCTCCATCTTAAAGCAAATTTCCAAGTGAAACACGCTGAGAATCATGGACAAAAGCCCCTGTGAGAATGTACATAGCTAACCTGATTGAAGACCCACAGGCAATGCCCTTTTCCCGACTCTTTAAACTCAATTCATAGTTTTTCTGTGTAGTGGATTTGGCCTTCTTTTTCTATAACCCACTTTTTACCTGAATTCCTTTGAAATATATGCTGATTCTTTGTTTCATTAATAATAATTCCATTTTAATTTAATCATACTTGACGTGGGTATCAGATTAAGTTCTCATTACTTTATACCACTAATGGCACATTTCCTTATTTTCACAGTGTGGAATATTATTCTTTCAACTGTATTTAATGAAGAAAAAAAGGAATTCTGTGTTCATCGTATAATGAACTTCTGCTCTTTGTGTATAGACATTTGGGTAAGAAAGAAACTATATGACTATAGATATGACTATATGACTATAGATGACTATAGATAAACTTTTGTATAGCGTACTATGATTTTGTTAGCTATTCTGACAAGTGTCGAAGGAATATATGACAATTGATGACTATAGATATGACTATAGTATGACTATAGATAAACTTTTGTATAGCATACTATGATTTTGTAAGCTATTCTGACAAGTGTCGAAGGAATATATGACAATTTTAATTGTACTAATAATTTGTGTGTCACTTTTTCAAGTCTTTCAATGTGAACAGCATGATATGCTGTATATGAGCTATATGAGCTGGCTACAGGTTCTCATATACTCAAACTCATATATGAGCATATGAGCTAGATATAAGTTCTGTAAGGTGAATAATCATGTGGCAGAAATTACTCATGTTCTCATTAAGGAATTACCCAATGCTTTCTTTTCCAGTTTCACTGAAGCAAATTCATGTGGCAAGTATAGATTAAGTTTTCACTCACAAGCAGTTCTCATGTGATTAATTTTCCATTCAAGTTTTATTTTGTATTGGTTGCTTTTTCCCCCATTATTTGTTGCTTATTAGTTTCTTGCTTCGCTGCCCCCAAGGGATAGTAAAAGGATTCTTTTACAGTCTTGCATGCAAAAGGAATATTTCTAGGTAATAGTGTTGTCTTCCTGCTTCTAATTCTTAAAACAACCTCTGTGTTCAAAGGTGGGAAATCATAAGTCTATTCACAGAGGTGGCATTTCATACAGAAAGGTTATCCCATGCAAACTAAGTGGCGAGGCCTTTCCGTGATCAACCCGCTGAAGCAACATTACAAACAGAGAATATAAGTCACTTTTATGATAGGCAGTGTGTTAATTGAAGGATTTCAAGCAAAACGAAGCTTTTGAAAATCCACAAAGCCCATAGGACTAATGTGAAGTGGCAGTGATAGTCCTCTCTAGAAATATTGTATATTCCTCTTTCTACTCTGTTTCCAAGTCATATGACGTTTAAATGGAATTTAATTAATTTGGTAAATACATGAATTTGGTTGTCCATTCTGAATGAATGAGAGATATTTACACAATGCTCATCAATGCTGTAATTCAGGATATATGAGACTGAAGGAAAAAGCAACAACAACAAAACGTAATTTACTAAAAAATGATTTAATTGATTAGACTGATTGACCAATGATCCTCAATATTGTAGCCCCACTGCTATAGCCTTCAAGGCAAATATGTTCCATAGCCACCCTATTATAAGGTTTCTGAAGCTCTGCATATTTACAGAGCCTTGTGGCTTCAACTTTCTCCCTGGGAGCAACTGCTAGGTTTGAATCAAGAACCTTGCAGTTAGCAATCTAATAGTACCAAATTAGCTCTAAAACTACCCCTAAACCAAGCTCCACCCAGAACTCACTGGACAAGGCAGAAGAACAGTTTCGAACAGTTGAACATTTCTTTCTTCTTAAAAAAATTGAACTCACTTGGCTTCTCCAATGTGCCTTCCTTTCCCCTCCCTATTTCACTCTCTGTCTCAGTTCATCGTCCTGAATCAATCTCTAAGCATTCCACTTTGGTGGGGGTCCCAAAGGGCTGCGCCCTGGGATCTCTGCACTATCTGTTTTCATCCCTTCTCTAATATCACGCACATGGTTGTTAATACCAAACTTGTATCTCCAAACTTCTCCTATGCACCATGTTCTATAGCACAATGGTGACAGACTTTTCATGAAGGTTAAAACTATGAGCTTTTGAATTAAGTCAAAACAATGTATTGAGTTAATCACTTGGTCTAGGTGAAAATTACACTTAATTAATAGGCTTCTTAGAAAGATATTAATAAATCCCCCATATTTTCCACTGATCAATAAATAATATCTACCAACTTCACACAGAAGACAATTGTAACTATTTATTTGAAAGCATTTGTAATGAGCTCATTGAAATTTATTCAAATATACTGTCTATGCTAGGAGTATGTACAATAGAAAATCAAGATATGTATTATTTCTTTAAAATGCAAGGGCATATCTTTATCTATAACATAAATATAACAAAACTATGTAAAATGGGTTTTGTGCTAAAAAATGATGAAACGCTGCATGTCTAATTCAAAATGAATGCGCACTGATGTGCCTGGGATCTCATCAGAGGCACACTAGAAGCTTTGAGGGTTTATGATCATGCTGACAGCCACTTCTCTACCTTGACATTTCACTGTTTCACGATGATAACTTGAAAGGGCAAAGCTCCAAAATATAAAATTTAGGAAATAAATTGATTCCAATAGAGTATTAATTAAGGAATACATTTTAAGTAAAATATCTTATAGAAAGAGATGTAAAATTGCTTTGACCTTTTACATAAAATGGAGAACAATGCTTGCATTTTCAGGAGAGGCTAGCGGACAGGTGGTTGCTATGACACAGAAAGCTATGCCACCAGGGTTCCACATAGCTGCAGGCTGAGACATAGTCAATAGAGTTTGGCAGAGCTTCTAGACTAAGAAAAATTTTGAAAAAAAATGTGGCGATGAAAACTTTAAAGACAGCAATAGAATATGATCCAAATTACTTATTTTGGACAAGTCACCAGAACGTGTCAATCGCTTCAGGAGGGCAGTGTGTTTGGTGAAATACACAATCAGTGCGGACAAGTGGTAACCTCTGTGTTAGGGATTGGCACAATAGTGCTAGTGATACCAAAGACTTGAATGTGATGTCGAGCATGAGGGTAAGCAGAGACGGCACATGCTTTGATTCTGTGGACTTAAAGTCTTCATTAATTTGGAGTCAAACAGCTTTTGTTTATTCATCCATCTAGCCATCCATTTACTTATTATATAAACTTACAAATTCCATACAACACAGTGTTAAAATGGCATAATAATAATGACAATATGTGAGTACTTAAGAACTTGTGATATATATACATTAGCTATGTTGTCATAAAAATGCGTGATTCTCAGAGAAGTCACTTCACTTAGACCTAGCTAAGATAATCCTAGTGGGCTACTTACATTTCTTTTCTTTTTTTTTTACATTTCTTTTTTTAATATAGATTTTATTGGGGGCTCTTACAGCTCTTCTAACATCCAATGCATCATTCATATTAAGCACACTTGTACACATGTTGCCACATTCATTTGCAAGCATTTGCTACCTGAATCCCTGGCATAAGTTCCTCTTTCGCCTTTTCCTCTAGCTCTTTTCTTTTTAATTCCAGCTCCCCATATTTCCCCTCCTCCTCTGCATTCCCCGTGAACACCTAATAATTTACAAAGTGTTATTGCCTCTTCATATTGTTCACTGTCCAATGTGTCACCTCACCTGTCCCCTCGTTGTCTGCACCCCAGAAAGGAGGTCACATGTACATTTCTGAAATTTGTTCCCCCTTTCTACTCCAACAACAGAGAAGTATTTTGAGCAGCAACAACATGGATGACTTATAAAGTAAAGGACTGGATTTTGAGAGAGTGTTCTTTTGGTGAATTGGCTCTGTCCAAGTTTTCAGGAATGTCATCTTTTCTGCTCCATTGCTATTAGACTAATTTTCTGTCCAGTTTTTAGATAGACCAAAGTAAAAATCAATAATAGAAGAGGGATAATACAATAATTAAGGATGACATACATCTATTAAACATACTAAAGATGCTGCCATCACTTAATATTTAGATTTGAAATGAACATCGATGAAATTATACAGTGTATTATGGGTTTGTTTTTTAAAACATATTACACTGCCAATTTCTAATTTGGGGTTCACAGGAAAAAATTGCTATTTTAAGGGTAGATTTTGTTGCTGCTGCTATTACTATTTTTTGTTTCTTTAAAATAAATAATTTCTTCTGAAGACTCAAATTGTTTATGAAAATAAAACATACTATATATAAAGATTCCTGTATTTTTCTAAACTAATAAATAACCATATCTCATTTTAAGCAACATTTATAAGACAGCTACAAGATGGCAGTTTTAAATTAAGTGAAGTTTACTTGTATTAACTTCATACTTAATCAATTTTTATATGTACCAAGTCAGTAACCTTTTGAGGGAAAAGAAACATACAGGTGTTTCTTTTAAAAAGACAATAAGCTTTACCACGTGATCACTCAAGCAAAAACATGACTTTTTACCCAGCCCTCACAAACAAAAAAAACTCAAAAAACCTGTCAATATATACTTTATAGTTCTTTTTCCCTTTCCACAACTAATAATTTTAAAGTATTCTATTTATACAATCATTTATTACTTGTAA
Organism: Nesogale talazaci; assembly: GCA_004026705.1. Lineage (NCBI taxonomy): Eukaryota > Metazoa > Chordata > Mammalia > Afrosoricida > Tenrecidae > Nesogale > Nesogale talazaci. The sequence goes on along the minus strand of PVJH01005690.1, from coordinate 32,007 downwards.
TACTTTTTCCACAGTTACCTTTTCTAAGTTTTAATTTTATCTGGAAATGTTATATGAGTTTTTCCTTCTAGCCTACAGTGGCCAAATGCAATCTCCAGACAGAGCTGAAATAGGTATATGATACAATGAAAAGAGAATACTTTGTGAGTTGGGACCCTGTTGTTTAGTGATTATGCATTGGGCTCCTAATGGTGAGATCAGCAGTTCAAAGCCAGGAGTCAATGGATAAGAGCCCTGTGGAACCTTCTGTTCTGGTAAGGATTTCAGTCTCAGCAATGCACAGCGGTGTCTCTCCCGTGTCCTACAGGGCCTAAATGAGTCGGCATAGAGTCGAGATCAGTGAGTTCCTTCTGTTCTCAAACTTGTGAGTAGAAAGCTAAAAGCAGTACAGATTTTCCTTAGCAGTCTTCTCCACGACCAAAGCATGCATGATGCAGTGTCCTATATAATGTTAAGGATATTAAGTTACTGAGAATAATTTGCTGTGGAGCTACAGGGATGTGCTTTTGTAAAATAGACTCTACAAGTAATGAATTTTGTGTCTGAATCTGTTTTCATTTGCCAAACTTGAAGGATTTTCTGAAGGTTTTGGAAATCCTTTTTTTAAACACCATTCACATTAAAGCACTAGTAAAATAATCTCACAAAATTGTAATTCACATTCAAGTCCACTTTCTTAAAACTTTAACTTGAAGAAAAATAAAGCAGCTCAAAGGCCAAACCTCTCACCATGAATGTTTTGTGAATTTTAAGAATACGTGCCTTGGTCTGCATGCATTAAACTCACTCTTTTGTCCCCTGATGAGTTCATATCTAAATTTATTGAACACTCAGTGATACACAAAGAGGTATTTGCGATTTTCTATTTTTAAATTATTAAACACAGCTACAGTAACAAGTCTATCAATGCCTTAGCAAAAAGAGAGACGTTTGAGCACATAGTATTTTTTAAAAAACAACCAATCAATATTTTATTACATGTGCTTCTCTCTGAAAATCGATATCTATTTTTTAAATAGTTAAAATATTTCATACATAGATGATATTGTTAAGAGGAATGGTTTGGGCCAATAAATATGGAAATTAAAAAAATAAAATTTTGCTTAGAATAGATAAAAGGACTAAATCTCTGGATATTTAAGCACAATAGTTATATTGTCGTACTCAGAACTGTATACCAGGTGCTTTATATCATAAACTGTTGTCTTTGCAATACATATATATCAAGTGGTCTTCTTCATAACATATTAGAAAACACCATCATAGCATATTAGATCTTCCTCAGTAATGCTACAATATGTCAAGTTCACTCGTAAGGTTAATTACAAGGTGCGATGAAGTGAAATGGGGGAAGTTTCTCGGAAAAGTGATGCTGAAGATGAGAAAATAATGCCTTACATCAGGATCCTGCAGGAGAGACCCAAGACCTACTTCTCATGACCAATCCAACACAAGCTCTTTTGCTTTCTGAATTTGCAAAATGTCCAATGACAACAACCATTGGCACAATGTTCTTTAATTCAAAGCACCAGAACTTTTAGGTAAAGTGAATAAATTGCTTTAGAAGAAGTTTAGCAGAGCCTACAGTTTGAGAGTTCCCTAACCTCTGGCTCTGCTGCCCTGATACTGGAGACCACCAACACCCATACTCTATTACAGACAGCAACTTGAAGAATCCAAACAGAAAGACAAGAAGCAATGTTCCAAATGGCATCACTTATCCGGTTTGCTTATTTCTAAGGATAGGTTTGGGTATAGAGTTCCTGGGGGCCATTGAGTCCATTGTTACTCATAGTGAGTCATGCAGAACTTCTGAGCAGGGCTTGCTGAACTAGCAACTGCTTGGGGGCAGATAGGCAGGACATTTCCCTCATGTGGCCACTGCTGTTCTCGAGGAATAGACCTTTTGGAAAGCAGTTGGGCCTTAACCATTATAGCAACAGAGCTCCTTGGGAATAGCATGGTTAATTAATAGTCTAATTAGGGAAACTAGACAGTTATCTTAGAGCAAAGAATTGGAGTCTTCAGTATAAATGGCTGTAAGATATTTGACCCAGACAGCACATAGAATATCCTTACAGAATTCTCTGCTATCCTGCTCTAAAACAATCTAGGAAGATTAAAAACTAAAAACAAAAAATGGAATTTGGGGGATGGAGCTTCCCTGGAACATAGTTTTCTGCAAGGGGAGCATCTAACAAGTCCCTTTCAGTTAATGCAGCCAGTAGAGTCACCTGCGAAGTTTCAGTCAAACATCACTGTTTTGTGATGATCAATTTAAGAGAACAACTTGACTATGAAATATTGTTTCCTGCTTGAGAAAAAAAAAAGTGCCGCAGAAACTCTATGATGTTGAACACAGCTCAGCAGGATAGCACTAAGGGAAAAACTCTAAGTGAATCGGTGGTTTTCTTGTTTCAGAAAAGCTGAAGTGTTGATTGATGACAAACCTTGTTCTGGACCTCCACCAACTTCCAGTCAACATGTTGACTAGCAGAGCATTTGAAGTTCATTTCACCAGGTCAAACTGTGAATGAAGCTTTCTCTTCAGATTTGGAATGATTGAGTAACTGTGTGACAAAAAAGACCTGCTTTGTGGCAGACGGTGGACTGCTTTTTGTCAACACTAATGACAATGCACCTACTTACCCAGTCATCTCACTGTCCCAATTTTTGCCAAGAAAGCAGCATGCCTCTCTTGTTCAGGATACCTCACTCACCTGATCTTCCTGGAAGGCACTTCCTTTTGTTTCCACCAGTGAAGAGGGACATGAAAGGGCAGAAATGTGATGATACAGAAGAGGTGAAGAAAAAAAGGGAGGTGTTGTTAGTCATGCAAACAGATGAATTTGAAAAATGTTTCCAAGAATGGAATTTCAGATTTGACAACTGAATTGATTGTAATGGAGAGTCCCTTGAAGCTGTTAAGGTTGTTTTGTAAACAAAAAAATTAAGACCATAGCTTTTTAACAAATTCAATTTTTCAATTCAATATATTTCTTTTATCCTTTCTTCTATTCCCATAATGTATTGTAGGCAAATAACAAATAGGAGGATATGTGGATAAAGTAAAAAAATGAAGTTTCCTGCTGTGTGGGGAGGTAGGAAATATAACTAAATGTTGCTCCAACTATTTTTCTACTCTAATACTCTGTGTTCTACAAATTACTACCTACTTTTTTTCAAATAATATTACTATATTTTAATATTATTTATTTAAAACTTTTTACTAGGGGTTAATACACATATATCATTCCTTGACATCAAACAGTATGCACAATTGCTGCCGATATCAGTTTCAAAAGATTTTTTTCCTTCTGAGCTCCTTCATATCAGCATCCTTTTTTGTCTCCATACCCCACCAATATTGTATCCCCCTGAAATCTGCATTGTACTTGCTGTCCCTAGAGTTTCATCAATCCTGGGTTTTATATAAAGACAAATGAAACAACATATAACAAATATTGAAGAGGATACCCCCCCCAGTAACATAATACATCTGAGAAATGATGGCCCTCCAAAAAAGACATGCTACATCTCAGAATATACTAATTTATTAATATTCAATAATGTGATTATTTTAAGATTTCATATAAGGAAAGTACGTATGTATTCAATCTCACAGGAGCCATTACTGTGGTTTCGTATCAAAAATTTTGAGCAAAATGTATCAATCTTCAAGTAAAGAGAATATTAAACCTCAGTCCAACCTTTGAATCTTAATGCCTTGTCATATCCCACTATTAATTCCTTTAAAGCCAAACTAATGAGTTAATTTGCATTTTTGCACAGAGCACTTTCTGTCAAAATGTTCATAGGCAACTGAAATTTAGTCAATCATCTGTATATGTATCCTCATGCTTCCAAGCATTTAAATTAGAAATTCCGGGATGTTTGCAAAGGCATTTTAGCATTCATATGGGGAACTCATCATAAACAAGGTCAAAGGGCTGTTTGGCATGAGATAAGAGCTATCAGCCTAATCATTAGGGAAAAGTTCCATGTTCACATAGTTACAAGGTTTCCATGCAATCCCAGAGACGCAGATCATCTGAAAGCTGTCCACAATCTCAAAGCTCATTATTATCATCATTATTATTATTAGCTTCAGGTTTACTGTTGTCTAGTCAACATTTTAGGATGGATGATTTTAATGTTATGGATGTTTCATCCCCGAACCACTTTGCAACTAAGTGATACAAGTACAGTTAGAATATCACATATTTTACAACATTGCAGCTTTATTTCTTTAGTATCTACCTGCCTCATTAGTGACGCCTTGAAGGCAGAAACCTGTATATTTTGCTAAATATTTTTTCATCAGAACCAAAAACATGTCCAGATTATACCAAAAAGCTTGTTGAATCCAGTATATTAGTGAAACAATTACCTATGGTTGAGCTCTAAGTAACAATTATACTAATAATTATTTATCTTCTTCCCCCCCCCCCCCCCCCATACTCAACATTTTCACAATACGCATGGTAGACGTGTAAATAGAAAGATCAGCAGTCAGCCAAATTCTCTTTGGGTTGTGTAAAAGAAAAAAAGTAGTAAAATTAAAGAGTATATGAACTTTCTTGAAGACTGAGATTTACAAATTAGGTGCTATTCTTTCTTGATAGAGTATACTAACACTATCAGTCTGGTCTAAAACAACCTGATTCTAAGTTCAGGTATATTTAAGTGTTTCACTTAAGTGATGCTTTTTAACCATAATCTTCTTTTCTTCCAATAACAGTTTAGGGCATATTTAATACTGTAGATATCCACACAAAAAGTACAATAAAGTAATCCTTAAGCATGTATAAGAGCATTTTCATAATATAGAATGTTTGTAGTTTTTATTAAAAACTTTACTAAAATCTGTCCTTTTGATTGCTTTAAATAATATGTGACAATTTATGTTCTTGCTTAAACCCAAGCTATTTTCTTGAGGAACATGTTCAAAATCAGATTCTCTCTGAAGCAAACAATAATCTTCTGCATTCCATGTGGGAAAACATGCTAAGAAACACTGTTTAGATAAGTAAGACACACAAATAAATAATGAAAATTTTGTCCCTAAAGAAAGGTTTGTCCCTATAGATTAGGATATACGTAAAGATAAATAATTCTTTTGAGTAAGACATTTACTTACAGTCATCTAAGGATGTGATGAATGAAATATATGACACAATCTTTGTAAGCCAACAATCCTCTATACTTGTTTTTCTCATTACAGGATCTTTCTCTGACTACATTCTCAAGACCTACACAGTTGAGGAAATGGAAAAAAAAAAAACAGTGAAAACAGCCATATTTCTAAATGTCAGTTTGTAGTGTGATTAATAACTTCTTTCTTATATAAACTTAAATTTGCACATGCTGTATTGAACCTTTCATTAAATCAGTTTTAATAAACACAGATTTAATCAGAACATCAGTTGATGAGTCTGTGAGTAGGTGTAGTTGAGAAAAGAAATAGGAGAAAATATGAAAAATACATTCACTCCAAATCTCATGCTCTATTTCATTTAGTTTCTTTCTCTTTTGTAACATCAGATTCCAATTTTTAAAAATGTTGGAGGAACAGATACACCAATATAATTTTATATGCTATGATTAAAAAGAAATAAAATAATGTCCCCTGCTTACTTCCTTCTGTCAGCTGACCCTTGGATTGCTAACCATAAGGCTGACAGCTCAAACCCCCCCCAGAAAGAGAAGCTACCTGCTCCCACAAAAAGCTTACAGTCCCTGAAACACATAGTGGTTGCTGTGTGATGTGATCAACTTGCAATAGGTTTGTTTTTTTTGGAATACACAACTAAGTGTAATTAGCTGTATATAGTGGTACCACAAGCTATTCCAGAATAAAGGTGGGTAGAAAATACCTCAAACACATTTCTATCCCCTAAATGTACCTAATGGGGCAAATATTGTTGATATTTTATAAATACCCATGCATGTACCAGCTCTCTAGCAATCTACTTATCTATCATCTATCTTTATATTTGCTTACCTATTTGCATGCTTATTTTCTTATAAATTTATACATATACTATTCATATCCATTTACTATACCTTTGGCAATTTCCATATCAATGTAGCAATAGATATCCAGTGTATTTTGACAAATATACTTAATCATAACCAACTTAACATTAAAACAAAAGATAAGGCTATTTAAAAATAATGTGTAACAGTTTTCATATTTGCTTAAATTGATCATTTCAGCTCTATAAAGATACATGAGGCAACAGTGTGTTTTCCACATATTCACTGAACAAAGTTACCACGTGACCCAGACTCTACCTGCAGCATGGAATCTCTACTTGTCTCACTTATTATGGCACATGTTCTTGGAATGACAATAAAGGATTGAGGAAAAATATGAATTTCTGTGTTTCTTTCATCTGTTTACTTTTAATTCTCATCATATTTTCTATGGGTAGCAATGTCCTTTTGACACTGTATTAAAACACCATTTATGTTTTTCAGTATAAAAATGGTTGGTTATTTTATAGCCTTTCCAAGTTCTGTAATGTAAAAGAAGTCTACTTGGGGCCTTTGTATCTACTATACATACTCTGAGAAGCATTTGTTTGTGAACTCTATGAGCATGTAATTCCTAGTTAAAATTAAAGTTGTATAAGGTACAGCAAACAGGAAACCACAACATGTTTTTGATGGCATGTAAGGGCTCTGTGAGCTAACAACGCAAAAACCTTCTCAAATTTTGGCTGCAAAATATGTACATAAGAAAAGTGCATACTTTCTACCATTTTGCTATATGGGGGATTAATTTTTTAATGTAATTATTTTTCAATAGAAAATTATATTTTGAGTTTGTTCATTTGAACAAATGTTTAAAGATAAAGAATAAACTGAAAAGAAATTGCATACAAGTTTAAATTAATAGCAAATGTTGAATAATCTATGAATAGAAGCTTCATAAAATAAATATTGCTGAAATTTAAATACTTTTTGTAATAACTTTAACATTTCACCAGACTTCATCTTTATCAGTCAGTTAATTCTTACTTAAACAATAATGAAAATGAAACATAGAGTTTACTTGAGTTACATAACAATGAGTTTTAAGTATAAGAATTAAACAACCAGGAAGCTTATTGGATTTTTCAAGTGTTTGTCTATATGGAATGAAAACAAATACATTCAAATTCTATATTACCACGACCCTAAAGCATTTTGCACTTTTGCAAAATTAAATTAAAACTAAATATTGTTTCCCACGTGATAGTCATCTTCTAAGTCAACAATTCAAAGATACTACTTTAGACTAATATATTATAAAAATTTTGTTGTTCTTTTGGATACAATAAAATTCCAGTTTTCTGGGACACCTGGTGTTTATTATTAAATGTTTCTATAACAAATCCCATGCTTATTAACACACTGAAAAAGGAGGAAACTGATTGCTAGTTAGCATTACCTACATTTGTATGAAGGGGTACCCCCCACAAACCAGATTCTTTTTACCAAAGCTATGTATTTTGTGGGGGCATTTGTGGCAGGATCTGTGGATCTGGAGGAAAGGCACAGAAAATGCAGCATGCTGCTGCATCTCCTGGAACTGTCTTGAAGCCAGGGGGTATTAGCACCCTTAGGTAGCGGGAATCCCTGCTTCCATGTCTCCTGGAATATTCTGGTCTTGAGTCAGCTTGAAGCTGCTGGGTATACCACGCTTCTATGACTTCTGGAAACACTCCAGTCTCGAGACAAATAAGACCCCAGGTCAGCTCACTGACAAGTTTCCACTTTGACCTCTGAAAAGTAGCCTATCAGAATACGTCTAGCTTCCCCATAGTGCAGCTAAGATCCTGAAATACAATTGGATGGATTGGTCCTGTTATGTGATTGGATGGATTAGTCCTGTAAGACAATTGGACAGGCCTGACCAGCCACACCTCATTTACATAACTCAGCCATTGAGACACATTGTTTACATTGCTCATAGTGTGGGCCTATTGTTTTTCATGTTGCAAACCAGTAACCTTATCAGGATGCCAAGGTAGCAGGTGGAGAAAGCTGTTTGATTAGTTAATAAACCATATATAAGCCTTGCAAAAGTTCTAAAAAACTAGATCTGTGCCATCAGTCTGGTTTCCAGAGTCTGTACATGCAGTGGTGACTCCATCTCCCTCACTTCCCTGCATGCCAGGCCTGTTCCCACAGAATTTAATTTAATTTTTTTTTTTTAACAAAACAGCCTATCACCCTTTAAAGAACTCTCTAAGACATTTAATACATTAGTCAAATCTGTGATTCCATTCTAGTAACAATCTTAAAACTCATCTGTTTGGATGACTGGTAGCACCAATCTTGGTTGTTGTTTTTTTTCTCCTTCACCTCTTCTAATTAATCAAAGCACTGTCCTTTCATGTTTCCCTTCATTCCCAGAAACAAAAGGGAGTCTCATGGAGTGAGGTCAGATGACTCAGGTGTGAGGGACAAGAGAAGCATGCTGGTTTTAGCCCCAAATCAGCACACTGAGCTCGCTGTGTGAGCAGATACATTGTCACAGTCTGCCATTTGCTACAAAGCAAGTCTTTTTTTTCTGTCACACACTTTTACATAATATTTTCTGAATATCTAACTAGAAAGCTTGGTTAATGATCTGACCTGCTGGAATTAACCCTAAATGCACTACAATTTGACATTTTCGTCCATTCAGGAAGTTGACAGACATCCAGAACGAGGTTTGTAACCAATCTACTCCAGCTTCTTTGAAATGAGAAGACCATGCATACACTTGCATTTTTCCTATAACGCTGCGCTTATGTTCAACATCACAGTAGTTTCCAAGATAATTTTCCTGAGCAGGAAACAATATTTCACAGACACAAGTTGTTCTTTTAAATTAGCCATCACAAAAAATGAGTTTCGAGCAAAACTACTTACACACACACGCACATGCACACACACACAAAAATCACTGTGACCAGAGAATACTTTCCCCAGCAAAGCCACTAGATTCACTAACTCAGAGTGAGTTGCTCAATTCTAGAGTGGCAAGAAACATGGGTACTACACTCTGGTTTTGTTGGGGTAGCCTTTTACACAGGTTAACTCACGAAAGGCAAATCAAATTTCAGCGTTCATCTGCTGGTACTTATTTTATAAAGTCTCTTGCTGGGTTAAATTGCATTTTAATTCAGCAGAATGATTCTGTATACATCAAAATCAGTAAGCCATAAAAATATTGAAAGACAGGGGATTATCTGCGACACATGCCAACATACTATCCTAACATTTGAATTAAGACCACAGAGTGTCACTTAATATGTTAGAATTAATAATAACAAAGTTAACTATCTGCTAACATTAATGATATACTTTCCCTATGATCAGACTAAACAGTAGAACCCACACATCTGGCATCTGAACTAGTGATGTTGTAAAACCATTTCTAATCAAATTATAGTAAAGTAAGCAATTTTTCAAATATATTTCACATTGAAATTTTGAATTGTGGTAGAACTATGCAAATACTTTATTTTAAAAGGAGTTCATGTCATACTTGATGGTATGTGTATATTTTGAAGATGAGTTTATGTCAATTTGATGGTTATGGGTAGATAATGTCCTTATCTAGGCTCTAAGAAATTATCTTGCATATATTACTTCTCTTCTTTCACGTTTTAAACCTAGAACATTTACTGAGTGGAGGTTCTGGGTGATGGAAAAGGTCCACACATTCAGCTGCTAACCCATATTATGGACATTCACGTTCACCCAGAGATGTCTCTAGTGAAGGTCTGGTCCACTTGCAAAATTTAACCATTAAAAGGCTAGTGGAATTTTATGTAATTGTGAAGAATGTATAATCCCTGAAGATATTGTCCTCAGACACCCTTAAAAGTGTTAAATCAAAAATATCTCTTAAACTCTTCCTAAAATCAAATAGTTTAGCTCAGTTAGTAGAAAATATCTACATTGAGCATCACAATTTCTTAAGATCGCGATTGGCAACAACTGGATAAAGTAAATAGAAGCCTTAGAGCTCAGTGAGCTAATGTTAATGGGAAAAGAGCTGCTCAGAATAAGAAGGTGAGAAAAGTTACACACTGGAAGCATGTCATCAGTGTCATGGAACTGTACACTTATAAACAATTGGTTTTTACTCTGCTATCTATTATGGAGGTGCAGAAAAGCCAGCATGTTGCAAAAAAGACCCTGTACTTTGGCAAATAGTAAAGCCAACAGTATGCAGCATTAATCAATAGATCGTTCAGTGTGATTGAGGGAATCATATTGTGAACACTAACAAAGAACAGAAGTTGAGAAAATGTGTATATCTGTGTTTGTACAGTGTTGGAAACTGGTACTTGCATTATAAAAGAGATAGTTACAAAGATTCACTTAGAAGTTTATATATTTGATTTAAACTAGGTAATAACTTCTGATATTTTTCCATATCTCCAGAATTTTAGGTGATGTTCATGGACTTACTAGAATAAAAAAAATCACACAATAGCTAAAACCTCTATGCTAGTTCATGGGAGTGGAATCACTTGGACAATTGTTTTTAAATATATTGAGATATGAGATACTTAACCAAGCTACTCATAGTAACACAAAGCTTCACTAAGTGGATTGAACTCAGAGAGACCATACAGGACATGTAGAACTTCTTGCTTGGCTTTCAGAGGCTATACATCTTTAGGGGAGCAGAGCCCCTTCTCTTTCTCTGATAGAGTGACTGGTGTATCAAATTGCTTGCCTTGTCTTCTTCCACAGTCTGAACATAAGCCAATGTGCTATTGGGTGAGAGTAAATTTAAAACTGTTATTTATCAGTAAGTAATCCTTCATCTGTGTTATGTATCTATTTATTGATTTATTCTTAGCAACTGTCACAGAATTTGGCTCGACTCTATTCTATAAGGAAATTTAAGCAATAGACTATAATTTGCAATCCATAATTTGCTTTAGCATGGGTCGTGAGTTAAAAAATTCATGAAAAAAGAACTGAATGATTTAAATTAAATCTTCTTTTTAATATATTCCCACACTGAATTTTATTTTTAATAAAAGTAAGAAGAGGGAATAAGATCGTTTTGAAATGACTTCAAGTGTGATATAATTTATTGGTTATTGGTTACTAAATATAAATAAATGACCATGAGGTCATTTTCCAGATGACATCAGGATTGTAGTAAATTAAAACTATAGATGCTAAATTAAAAGAAGAATTTAAATGAGGACATATTTGAGCAAAGATTAAAGGATCAGTTAGAGGAATCCAACTTTCATTGAGCAATTAGTGAACACTGCCAGCACATTCGTCATTCTCTTGGAATAAATGAGAATATAATGGAGATCATAAAATAAATCTTTAATGGAACTTTATTATTAGCTATAATATATTCTATTATGTGATGCTTGTAAACTTTGCACACATAGTTCAAGCCTGGGTCTCTTATCCTGAACTTTCCCCAATTCAAGAAAGAAAATATTTGAGGTGGAGATCATATAAACCCATATTACAAAAGATGTAAAGAGGTGGAGATCATGTTAACCCATATTAGATTCATATTAAAAGCTTTTCCCATTTTCCTAAAATATTTAAGGGATTTTAAACTTTTTAATATATAAATTATTAATGATAGGATGAAGTAAATCAGACACACAATAGACTCAGAAACAAATGTCAGGGTGGTGCAGGACCACACAGTGTTTACTTCTGCTGTGGCTACATCTGGTCTCTACGAGTTAGAGCCAATTCAATGGCACCTGACAACAAGCAATCAGAAATAATGTTCTTTTCATCCCAAATACATGAGGTGAGATTCTGTTTACATGTTGAAGGAGAAGACCATACCTTTACTCTATGCCCAATTGCATTTGACCTCTTCTGTTTGGCTTATTAGTATAATGGGTTAGTATTGGACTACCGATGACAAGGTTAGCAGTTCAAACCAACTTTCCATTTCACAAGAGGAAGGTAAGGCTCTTGACTTCCATATAACATATTGCTTCAGCAACGTTCAGTGCAGTTCCACTCTGTTGTATATGATCTGTGAGTAAGACTCAACTCAGCAACAGCGAGTATGTTGAATATAAATTGTCTGTGCAGTGATGGAGATTAGTTGTGAATAAGATTAGTTTAAGCAAAAATGGAAAAAAGAAACACCAAAGAACTATATGGCACTTGAAGCAATTTCTAGTGTTCCAAACTGGGATGTTTGTAGTGGTGAATAAATAACTTACCCTCTGAAGAAACTCTACTTTAATCGATGGAAGCTCAAGACCTTTATATCGTCATACTCTGGGAGGACATCTCAGTTAAACCATGTGGCAAACACACACACACACACACACACACACACACACACACACCGGCAGTCTGTACACATTTTTGAACCATTCCCTCGATTTGTTAAAAGAAGGCATTACCACTTCCTATATAAAGGTGGTACTAAATTGCTGTGCTGGAGCTGGAGATAACACAATGAATATTAACTCACTTTTACTGTGTTATCTGGGAAGGCCATTCATTTCAAAGGACATTAAGGTTTATAAAAGAATCACAAAAATAAGTATATATGTTAATATAAAGTACTCAAACATAGCACAGCAGACCCAAATATGTCAGGTTCATGGAACTGGCTCAGAAATGTGTACTGTTGTCTTCTCTTCTACCTAAGATAATCATGACTTAGAGATGAGGCAAAAAACACCTAGGCCAGCAATGCTAATTATTGCTTTGATATCATTTGAAAGGTAGCAAGCACTGTTTCATAACATGATGGAATTTAAAATGAGGTTTCTGATATTTTGAGGCATGCATAAAAGGAGTACTCATTAAGGAAAGTCATAAATTATTATCTGTGCTTTAAAAGATGATTTTAAAAATATGACTAGGTTCTGTACTATTTCTATAAGCGCTATGGTGATGCAGTTCCTTGAGCATTCAGCTACTAACCAAAGGGTTGACTGTCTAATACAGTAGTGTCTCCTCAAAGGCAACTGTTGGCTTTATAAATATTTACACTCTTGGAGATTCCATGAGGGAGCTAGACCCTTTCCTATAAGAATCCTAGGAGTAAGACTAAACAGTAGTGTATTAATTCATTGTTTCTGTTTTTTTTTTAATTTATATTCTACAAGCAAATATATTATATACTAGAAGAATATGAATATATAAATTAAGGCTCCTATTCTCAAAGGTAAACTCATCTATTTTTATAAAGTCAAATATAGAAATGTGGATTCCATATTAGGTATTTAAATCACTAGAAGTACATAATGAAGAAATTTAAAAAGACTAGATTAAGTGGAGCCTAGAGAATAGACATTTTTGGCCACATCTTAAAACATGAGAAAAATCATCTACTGCCTTGAGTAACAGTACATAGACTTTTAAAATATGGTCAATGCCATTATGACATTTCTAGATGTATTAAAGATGTTGACACTTATGGACTTATAAAGAAAATGCCTCTCCATTTCATAATTTTGATAGATTATATTATAAATGCATACATAAGCAAATAAAGTACATGTGCTTCAAAAATGTTTGTATCTGTGTTAAACAATGCCCACAACATGAAGTGAATTTATTTAGTCAGGCAAAATCTTTGTTGTGCTGATGTGTACATCTTAAGAGTGAGAAAAGAATTGGCCTAGTGAAAGCAATTTTAGTGTGTTTCTATGTCTATGCACCAGTATGAGTTAATGCAAGTCACACGTAAAATCAAGAGGTTATTCTTTTCTACTCTGTGTCAGAAGTAACATATTTTATGAGAAGCTCCAGTCCCAACTCCCTTTCCTCCTAATCCAATATACAAGCTCATTCACAAGTCAAAGAGCTTAAAAATGACCAATAGAGCCTGATCCTGAAAAGAGCAAAGTAGTGAAACTACTATTGGCCTTTCCAGATGGCATTTAAAGAATAATATTTTCATCACAAGGACCACTTTTGACAAGAGAAGAAAATAGCATTGGTATAATGGTAAGCTATTTCTGGGACGGTGATTTTGACTAGAATGTGAAATGGTGCTTTTTCAATCTTAAACTTACAATAAAATATTGCTTTATATGTGACAATAAAGGCAAACTGTCCAGCAATATTGGTTAGGATCTTGGAAAAGCATTTCTTATACATTTTGATGATTGGGGAGATATGGATAGTTCCTAGGTTTTAGGAGAGAAATATAGCAGAGTAATAGAAGGGACATTATGAAATAATCAGCTTTTAATATATATATGTATATATTTTTGAGATATAAGTCAAATAACATTAATTTATATAATTAAAATATACTATTTGAAAATTGTAATGTATTCAGAGTTACACAACTATCTTCACAATCTTTTAAAAGAATTCCTTGTTCTTCAAACACTGCACATATTACCAACAGCTCCCCATTTCATCCAACACCCTAAGAAACCAGGCCTTCACTTCCAATGTTGTAGAACTCTTGAATTTCTTCTAAGAGACTTAAAATGTGTTTAAAAATTTTACGACACTTCTCTTGTTCTTCTATAAAATAGTTTATTAAGTTGCAATCCTATTAAACTTAAAAGGTAGCTATCTGGCAATCAGTGTTGATTTGTCTGTTCTAAATATTTATTACATAAAATCATAGCATCATATATGGAATCATATACTATGTGAATTTTTGTGACTTTTTCGCATACAGTTTTCAAGATTATTCAAGTTCTTATATCATATGCAGTATTTCATTAATTTTAATACTCACTAATAAAAGCTATATGGAGCTACTACCTATTTGCCCATTCATGATTTATGGGTATTTGGAGTGAAAACTTGTTGGCTTGTATAAATAATGCTGCTATGAACATCCAGGTATATATGTTAATGTGGACATATATTTTAATTTCTTTTAAGTACATAGCTTGGAGTGGAACTTTGTCTAAACATTGAAAAACTGCCAGATCTTTTTTTCAAGGAATTCACGCTATTTTACATTCTCATCAGTAGTGCATTATTCTGATCAGCAATGTATCAATCCAATCATCTGCATATAAATATTCAAATACCTCCACTTCCTGGCTAACAATTGTTTTTTTAATCTTTCTAATTTTTAGGAGTCTCTGAATGAGACAAGTGATTAGTTGAAAGATTGGTGTTTTAACCACCCAGATGAGCTTTCAAAATCATCTCTAACAATCTGCTTCCAAAAAACAATTTCTTGAAAACCTGAAGTGATTATGCTGTGCACACGGTATTGTATTTCTCTCTCTCAAACTAATGCTGATGGACATTGTGTTATTGCTAAATAGAATGTGTCTGGCCTAGACTTTAGTGTTTGAAATTGGCTTTGCAATTGTGGACATTTATGGATTTTGACATATGAGACTCAACTGAATCACCGAATGAATAATCAGAAACAAGTATGTATAGGCACACATGTCCTAATGCAATGGGTTTTCAGGCTCAAGGAAGGAAGAGGGAACCATAAAAGAGTTGCTAGTGGGATCGGTGAAAAACAAAGGAGAAAGAATTGCTGAAAGTTGAGGCAACAAATTCTTCAAAGATCCCAGTGCGTCCACATAGATAAGGGCTCTGGATTGTTGGAGGAACTGGAAATGTCCGGGTCAGCAGTAGCATTGAAGGGAGCACAAGAAAGGCAATTGTTGGCAGCATAAATGAAAACTGAATCTGATCTAAAAAGAATTTGAAACTGAAATATTTTTTAAAATGAAGAGTTAATGCCAAGGGCTTAGATGGAAAGCAAAAGTTGTGAGACTGATGAGGGCAGTAGATGTACAGATGTGCTTGACACACAATGGACCTATGTATGATTGTGATAAGAGTTGTATATAAAAGTTGTAAGAGCCCTCAGTAAAATCACTGGGGGGGAGGGAAAGAGCTGTATGAAAGGATATTTTGAAAAGTTTTAGAATTCTAATGGAAAATATTAAATACTACCTGCCCCAAAGAATGACTTATTTAAAAAAAAGAATCAAAAGAGAAAACAGAAACAACAACCGAATGAATGACTGCAAATACTTGGTGAAAGTTTTACTATAGATGAAAACAGTTGTGGTAGGAAAATGGAGGAGAAGCTGGAGAAAATAGAGGTCTAGTTTTGTAAATTTTGTGTATTTTCAAGTTTGCAGTTAATATAACATACTCTGTCTATGAGCCATAATGATGCAACAACAGGGAAAAATTTAATAGTGAATAAAAGAGGAGTCCAGTTAGGATGTAGTATTTGTGAATTCTCCAAAGTAAATGGGATTCAAAGAATGAAATAATTAAAAGTTAATATTTCATATTAGTCTACATACTCCCATATTACACATTTATTGTGCTGTATGTGGTATTATACTCAAAATGTAGACAGCTGTATCTGCATGAAATATCTCTGATTTATATTTCTGTTAAGTAGATTGATCAAGTTCTATCTTGAGTTCCCATATTATTCTGCAAGGGGAAACTATAGTAGAATTTATTAATTTAGTCCCTTTGGGAAAATTTGCTTGTTCTCACCCTCAAATATATTTGATTGCAAGAAGAGAAGGTTTTTATAGGTGAAAATAAAGGAGCAAAGCAATGAAGTCCCTGAGGAATAACAAAAATAGACTTTAGGGCGGGGGCATGGCACTTTATCAAACTCAACCAGAAAACACTCATAATGGTTAACAGGCATTCAAGTAATTTTCTTTTAGTTGTTATTGCTTTGGTTGTTTTGCTTTCTGTTTCCTTTTGCTGTTTTGTTTCGATTTATTTGTTTCTGTGCTAATTATTGTCTCTGTAAGTCTGTCTAGAGAAGATAGGTGGGATAAACAGTCTGGAAGAGAAAACAACAGGACTGTCAGTTACAGGGGTGGAGTGGAGGGATGAGGAGTGGGGGAGACAGGGGAAAGGAAGTGGGTTTCCAACAAACTCAAGTACAAGGGAACGACAGTGATCTAAAAGTGAAGGCTAGGAAAGTATAGCATGCCTATTGGGCCTTGATCAAGAGAGGATTCACGGGAAAAAAAAAAGAGAGGATTCACTGAAACCCAAATGAAGGTCAGACATGATAGTGGAATAAGAGGAAATTAAAGGAAATTGAGGAAAGAACTAGGAGGCAAAGGACATTTATAGAGGTCTAAATACAGGCATTTACATATGCAAATATGCTTATATATAACAATAGGGAAATAGGTTAATGTATATTGTGTTAAGACAGCAGATGGATACTGGACTCTACTTGAGTACTCTTTCAATGCAAGAACACTTTGTTCTTTTTATTTTTGAAGACTTTGTTCTAATAAGATAGCACAATGTAATGTTCACCTTCTCTGACATGATCGCTGAAGACAAAATGGGTGCATATGCAATGGTGATAAAGAAAGATGATGGTTCCTGACTATCAAAAGATATAGCATCTTGGACTTAACAGCTTGAAAATAAAGTAGTGACCATCCACCTGAGAAGGAATCAAGCCCACATGGAAGATGCACATCTGCCTGGGTGATCATGAGGTGACAATGGGCCAAGGTATCAGATATCAAAGCCCAAGAGAAAAAAATCACACCCATGTGAATGATGGTGGAAGGTGGAATGGAGACCCAAAGTCCATCTGTAGACAATTGGACAGCCCCTTACAGAAGGGGCACAAGGAAGAGACAAGCCAGTCCAGGTGCAGTATAGCAATGATAAAACGTACAACTTTCCTCTAGTTCTTAAATGATCCACCTCCGCGGCACTATCATGACCCCAATTCTACTTTAGAAATCCAGCTAGACCAGAGCATATACATGATATTGATAGTATTAATACCAGGAGGGCAAGAGGAAGGTGGGGGGAGAAAGGGGGATCTCATCATGAGGATCAACATATAACCCCCAACCTGGGGGATGGACAATAGAAAAGTGGATGAGTGGAGACATTGTTCAGTGTAAGACATGAAAAATAATAATTTCTAAATTATGAAGACTTTATGAGGGAGGAGGGGGTGAGGGAGGGAAAATGAGGAGCTGATACCAAAGGCTCAAGTAGAAAGAAAACTTTTTGAAAATGATGATGGCAACAAATGTATAAATGTGCTTGACACATTAATGGATGAATGGATTGTGATAAGAGTTGTAAGCGCCTCCTATAAAATGATAAATACATAGATAAATAAACATTTAGAACAACAGCTCTTAACCTGTAGGTCGAGGCACCTGTGGGGGTCAAATGACTTTTCACAGGGGTCACTAAATGCATTCTGCATATCATATAATTGCATTACAACTAATAGTAGCCAAATAGGGGTTATGAAGTAACAGTGAACATAATCTTATGGTTGGGCATCACCAAGGCATGTAGAACTGTATTAAAGGGTCATGACATTAGGAAGGTTGAGAATCTCTGATTTGGAACCTCAAAAAAAAAAAGAATAAAGGATACAGAGGATATTTTCAAGCTCCCATACTGAAAAAATATGGATAGTGTATTAAGATTATAAGTATAGCTACTAAATATTGCAGAATAAAAGCCATTCCTCAAAATAATAGTTTTTTTCCAATAATTTTATTGGGGGCTCTTACAGCTCTTATAGCATTCAATACATCATTTGTATCAAGTATACTTGTACAGATACTGCCATCTCATTTCCAAATATTTTCTACTTGAGCCCTTGGTATAAGCTCCTCTTTCCCTTCCTTTTTTTAAAAAATCATTTGATTGGGGCCGCATACAGCTTCCATCCCAATCAACACATATGTCAATGGTATGCAGACCACATTTGCACATTTGTTGCCATCATTATTCTTGAAACATTCTCCTTTTACTTAGGCCCTCAGTACCAGCTCCCCATATTTCCCCTCCAGCTCCTCTCCCCCACCCCCATGAAACCTTAATAATTTAGACATGGTTATTACTTTTTCATATGATACTCAGTCTGATGTGTCCCTTCACCCACTTCCCGCTGTCCGCACTCCAGAGACATCATATGTAGATCCCTGCAATTGGTTCCCCCCTTCCACTCCACCCTCCCTCCACCCTCCCAATATCACCACACCCACCACTGGTCCCACATGGAAGTGGAGAAAGAAATATATGACAAAGTATTAGTAATTATGGGACTTCCAAGAGAATCTGTCTATGGAGCCCCGGTGGCTATTTCTTTAAACGTTGAGCTGCTCGTCATAAGGAGAGTAGTAGTAGTCCATCAGTCACCCTGCAGACTTTAAAAGATTTAAAGATCTGGCAAAGATAGCATCAATGAGATAGTAATGAGTATTTTTTCTTTTTGGTAAGAGATTGAATAAAATCTACAGAGACTATAAGTTAGATACTGGGAAGCTAGAACACAGATTCTGAAGAGAGGAAAATTGAAAAGGCACTTCTATAAAGGTATAAAGGCAAAGGTATAAGGAGTGTCAAAATGTAAAACTTAATAACAATTTTCATCAAGATTTTGAAGTTCTAAATTTTTCTTCTTCATATTCTGCAGTAAGCATTTCAAAATATATGTAATCCATAGGAGTTAGTAGAAAAATCATGTTAAATGACAGTGATAATATTAACTTCAAGCTTCTAGATAAGAAAAATTTAAACTTTTCTTTTAAGTGGTTATGTGCACAAGTAGAGAACTGTGCCATCTTATAACAAGACTCATAAGATCTTGCAACACAGAGAATACAGGACCGATAAATCTTTCAGGACCAACAATGAGAATAGCAATATCAGAAGGGTAAGGGGGTCTGGGCAACACAAAAGTGGGTGACAGGAGACAGTGGGTGGTATAAGATATGAAAAAATAATTATTTTTGAATTATTAAGGGTTCATGAGGGAGAAGGATGGGGAAAGGGGAAATGAGCATCTACCAAGGAATCAAATGGAAAGAATGTGTTTTGGAAATGATGATGGCAACATATGTACATATGTTTTTGACACAATGGATGGATGAATTATGATAAAGTTGTAGGAGCCTGTAATAAAAGGATTTTAAAAAGACAGGGAAGAAAGAAAAGATCAAAGTGGATGTCAGAAGAAACCTAAAACTTGTTGACTAAGGCAAATGGAAAGAGTCATGATGTCCAACGGTTGAATGGAAAATTTCAAAGGGCAGTTTCAATAGACAAAGTAAAACATTACCATAAAACATGAACAGTCTTCGAGTTAGAATATGCTCAGCACATCTCACATTGAAAGAACTGAAGAAAAAGCTCAAGCCTTGACTTGAAATATTAAAGGTTCTTTGGGTACAATATTGAAAGAAGCAGGAAGCATCAGAAGAAGGTGGAAAGGTTCCATAGTCAGCATACCAAGGAGAACTAGTAGACATTTGGCCATTTCAGGAAGTCGCAAGAACCAATTTGACTGAAGAAAGAAATGAAGCATCAATAAAAGTATCCAGGAATTGATGGCTTACCAATTCAGATGTTTCATAAAGCTGACAAAGTACCTGAAGCACTTACTTTTTTAGTAGACATGATTAATTTTACTAATCCTTTGATTAAATATATATCTATATACAATTACTGTGTGTTCTCTATATCTGCAAATGCAGAAATGTAATACATCATGTGTGAAACAGGTGAGTATGACTTAGTTATTTCTATTTCTATTAATAAGTGATCAATTCAGAAGCTGGTATATATATCTATATCTATATCTATATATATAAGTTTATGTACTTTTTCAATGAAGGGAAATGGAAATTCAAAATGGAACATTGAAAAAAATAATGAAATGGTTTCCTCAGACTGGGTTCTCTAGAAGGAAATAAAAGCAGTCGGGCATATAGAAATATGCACTCATGTCAAAGAAATGGCTTACATGGTTGCAGAGGTTGACAAGTCCTAAATCCGTACACCAGGTGTCAAGCTGGAGGCTCATGGCCCTTGTGGCTACAGGAGCTGACAAATTCCATATCAGCAGTTCAGAGAAGAAATCTGCATTACAGGGGGACTTGTAGGAGATGGTGAATTGCAAGATGAGCATGTTAGTCAATGTACTGTTGGCTCAAGTCCTAAGAACTGGCGGTATGAATGACATCTTTTATGGAAGACTAGTCAGAGTAGTGAATGGAGATAAGCTAAGATTGAAGGTCTATATGCAACAGCGCTTCAAAAGGCTCCTTAAAAATTCCAGTATTTAAAAAATTCTATGTCCAATGAACTTTTTGAAAGTGCCTCATATTGGATGCAGGTAACATACCCAAGTATCTTCCTTTTGCATCAAATAACAAAATAAAGGATAACCCCATAATGGTAAGAATCGTGGCCAAGTCAGGTTAACATGCAAAACTATTCTTCAAAATATCAAACTTAATCCTACACATTTCAATAGTTCATGAACATTATATGCAAAATACATTAAACTTGCTAATTTTATGAAAGACATACTAGATTAAAAAGCAAGACCAAGTAACAACAGTCTATATAAAATGTACACTATATGTTAAGGAAAATCTAACCTGAAAATAGAAGAATGGACAAAAACATATGATGGAAAGGATAGGCATAAAAACCCAATCACTAAATTCCACAGTTTTTTAATAACTAATAGAAAAATATCCAGAGGATTAATAAAGTGTGTTTGAATAATATTACCAAAAAAACATGAAATATCATATTGTACTGCACTAACACAATCCAGAAAAAAATTTGCTTTTTTGTGCAAGTGAACTATTAACAAAGAAAAAGAATATAATGGTTCTCAAAGTATGATCTTTTAATTTAAAATGTTTTAAAATCTTAAGTTTCAGAGTTATTTGCTCATAGTAAAATGAAATATATATTAAATGAAAAGAAATCTAGACAATCTCAGTAACCAAAAAACTTTGCAAAGTTTCTGAAAGATGAAAAAATAAATCAAGGGCAATGTGCTGAACCCAGTGAAATGTTATATCTTAGTGACATCCACTCTAATGTGAGTCAAGCATCCCTTCTTCCACGTGCAGCAGCTCCCTATGGAATACTTAATCTCCAAAGTTTCCATGGACAGAAGGGGAATAAAAAATTGTAGGAAGAAATTCACTTTTTATTATTATTATTATTATTATTATTATTATCCTTTAATAGGCTTTGTTTTGGGTTTTTTATTTTTTTTGTATTTTCTGTATAACGTTAAGTACATAAAGGTTTATTTCCACAGGTCTCAGGAAATGGATAAAAGTCACAGAACAATATCTCCTCCACCAATAATTTGCATATTTTGGTGTTTGTCCTCGAGGAGGACACTGAAATTTACATTAGCAATGCTGTGTGCAAGATTCCTGCAGAAATCCAGCCTGCAGTTCAAGTTTCAGTCTGCGGTTCAGGTGCCCGGACAGATGCCATAAGCTGAGGAGCATGACTGGAAAATGGAGGCAGTGAAGATGGAGTACAGGCAGCCTGCATGGGAGAAGGAAGAAATGCCAGGTTCCTTGGAATGGTATGTTCTTGTTTTCCCTTTTTGTAGATGTCCTCTCTGGAGGAAGGTGCAAGGCAGGATCTCAGAAAAAGACTCCCACTTGCCTTAACCTGCCTGGGGTGCAAGCACTGCTATAGCAGCTGGGGCAGGCGAGCCCACTCCTTCTTGGTCTGGCCTGACCCAGGATGGATTACAAAATGAAAGGAGTGCTTACAGGAAACCATTTTGTTCAGAATGCTAGATGGCCCAGCCCCAGTCTTTGGTCCAGCGCAGCCCTTGCCTTATCAATGAACAATTAGTTTGGTTAGGAGAGTCAGAAAGGATCATACCTGCTTCTACTACCCTTGTGCATCTTGTTAGAAAAAGTATTAGCTTGTGTGAACACCGATCAGTTAATTCCCAGGGACGTTTTATTCTTCCCCAAAAGAACCATTCCCCAAACCTGAAAGCAAAAACCTACCAATATCCTGTTCTGCACGTCCTTGGGAATGACCTGATGGTGCCGTTGAGCTGATCTGGGAAAGTGGCACCTTCCTGTAGATGATCAACTGACCTGCTGTCCCTTCCTAAATCTTGGCCTGACGTATATTTCAATGGAAGCAGAGCCAAGACGTCATTTAAGAGCAGAAAGGTAGAGAAAATATTAGAAAAGAACCATCTTGATATACATTTATCTCATGGTGTAGAGGGAGTGGGCAAAAAATCTCAGTGGCACTTTGCTTATCCGGCAATTTTTGTCACTGTGGTGACTAATTTCTGCCCATTCCATCGGGTCTTGAACTGCTCCAGGACTGGGAAATCATTAAAATCACCGCCTTCTGTAGGAATAAGGGTGTTCATCATGGAAGACTTAGCACTGACTATCTCACAGTCCAAGGAATTTTTGTTCAGGTAAGCATGGTGGCCATCTGTTTTGTTGATGGAAATAGTTGGCACTTTACCCATTACCTGAACTTTAACATCTCTGCTATTGATTATCTCCACAATGCCCACCATGTCATCGAACACCAGCCTGAGTTTCATACAATTATCTACCGTGATGGGAGTTAATTTGCCCTTGATATGCAATGTGGTGTTGACACACTTGTAGGTGTAAGCCACCTGTTTCAGCTCCTTGTCCTCAGTCCTCAATCACCAAGTTGGAAACCTTCTCTCAATGGTCCACTCTCCACTTCTTGCCCTCCAGCTCCAGCAGAGCTGGCTCCTTCTTGGCAACTGGTTTTGGGGAGGGGCTGGCTCCTGATTTAGGTGCAGAGAAGGGTTTGGGCCCGCTGCTGACAGGGCCAGTCTGAGCCTTCAGGGCAGGGTTTTTGTGAGTCTTCAATGTCATCAGATATGTGTTTCAGGGCAGGTATGATGGTCTCTCCCAGATTAATCTGAGCAAACAGTGCTGAGCAGAATCACAGTGGCACAGAATCATCTCTCTTTGAACTGGTGGAATTGGGGGAGGAGGCAGGTCTGTGGCTGGGAATGGGAATGCGGGGAGGAGACCAACTCAGTTCTTTTGCAACAGGTCCCATTTTGTTCCAGATCAGACCAGTAGTAAGGAACTCTTTAATATAAGCTTGAATTTCTGTCCAGATGCTCAAGTAAACTTTGACCCAGTCCACGCACTTCTTATCCACATCTTTGTTCTCTTTGAGCACTCAGTTGGTATAAAACATGGCTGTGTCAGTCAGTTCTTTCATGTAGGGACCAGGCTTGGGAGCCATGGCTACCCAGCCCAGGGCCTGGATGTTTTTGCTGATGGCCGACAGGTGATTGAACAACTTGTTGCCTTGGTTCTTATCCCAAAAAGTGATCACTTCCTGGATCTGCTCTGAGATGGGTGTCAACAATGCTGAGAGCTTACTGCCTGCTGGTGGCTGGCACTGTGAGACTATAACCAGGAGAACTTGTTCCAGCTTAAGACCCGTGTGGACCATCTCTGTGTGCTTCTGCACATCCCTTCCAATCTCTTTACTGATCTTTGGGTAGTCTGCCATGGGGCCAGCAAGCAGTGAGTCCAACACCTGCACATATGGAGCAGCTCCTTTCAATGGATAGTCTCTATGTCCATGATGCATGTCAGAACCCTGGTAGATGGCCTCCAGGCGGCCCACTGCCTGTTCTCGGGACTATGATCAGCCACTCTCCCTAGACTTTGTTTTTAAGAAAATTTCAATTTTTAGAATAATATCATTTGAAGAAAATATTTACAGCTATTTTAAACTTTCTAGTAATTTTAGATTTATGGAATGATCAATATTGTATAGAGAAAACCAGCAGCTAAATTATTATTAACATACTAAGCATGATGGTGTGACGGTTAATATCTTGAATCCACTTGGCTAAGTTTTGGTTTGGCAAACATTAAACTGATGGCTATTTTTTATGTAACATAAAGCAATTAGCTCCATGACCAGAACAGATGAGGGTAGCTGATCAGTTGAAAAGAAAGTTTTTGTGAAAGTGTGACCTATATTCACTATATAACTTAATGTTCTGGCAAGGTCTTTCTTTCTCTTGACCCTGCCCTCTTCTCCTCACCTGACTTCTAGTTCATAGAGCATAAACTTGCAGATGTATTCAGTCTGCTGCACAGCAAGCATATTTAGGATTTGTTATAACCTGCAACCATAGAAACCAGCAGAAGCCAGCAGGAAGCTACCTGACCTAAGATTATCATCTCGCCAACTCCAAAAACATGCCAAACCCATTTCCTAGATGTAAATCTCCCCCTGCATATTTATGTAAACTCCACTAGTTTTTTCTTGTAGGAAATACAAACACATGTATGATTAGTTTGCTACAATAAATATATCTACATACTAGAAAAGTACAGGGTCAGTGGAAAAGAAGACTTCTCAAGGTGATGGGTTATATAACCACTGGACCTTGGCAAACAATGCTCGATCTCTTTGCAGACCTGAACGCATAAAACACTTTTACAGTTTCTTCAATCCAAGGTCCCGCTAAGCAACACATGTTTCTCCTTTCCTCTAAACGTTTGAGACTACATCTTTGTGATCATTTCATTGTTTTTTGCTTCTTGCTCTTCTCTGTAGGACTTAGGGTTTTCCTACTACACAATTCTCAAGGAAATAAGAGCACAGAACATGTTAGTAGTTGAATTCTATCTAGGGTTATTAAAAATCTAGTTGGGTGGAAAACCTATTTTCATACTATATGTATTGATATTATTCTTCCTATATAATCAAAACAAATATAGTGTATTCAAATAGAATGAGTATATATTTCCTGTTTGTTTGTTACCCCTGGTTTAGAAATATAGTAAATAAAAACTGTTTTTAACATTTCTCAGAGATAAGAGCAATATGGAAACAAGCATTTCAAAAAGAATGACAAATAAAATTTCACAAACTGGTATTAAGAATGGGGGAAGGAATGCGTCGCTGTTAAATCTATATCTAAGAAATGGGCTATTAATTTTTCAATCAGATCAGTCTGTCACAAAAGAATCCCTGTGACTAAGCAATCAAGTTACTCAAATGCTTTGTGATTTGAATCCATCCAGCAGATAGAGGTGGCAGTCTACTTTCATACCTAGCATAGTTGCCAAGCATAGCCTTGAAAACCCTTCAGGCCAGTTTGACTCTGACTTGTGGTGGTTCAAATCCACCAGCAGCTCTGAAGAAGAAAGATGAGGCTGTCTACTCGCATGAATACTTATAGTCACAGAAACCCAAGGTGAGTGTCTGTGAGTCAGAATCTATTTAATAGCATAGAAATTAGTGCAAAGGTTCTCTAAAATTTCCTTGTGGTATATTAAGTGGACTAAGGATAAGACAACCTACCCAAATATCTTCAGCTGGAACACACCAAATTGGGCGGCCCATTTCCATGATGATTAGCAGCCCCAAGTCCCACTCCATCCCATAGAGTTGTGCAGGGTCTGAACAAACTCAATGCCCTTGGGAATGTGCCTTAGGAGTCAGGGTGGACTCCCTCACAAAGGGTTTGCTTTGAGTCTGGCACATTCATTTGGAGTAAGCATCCATTCAATGATAGTGAGCATGGTTCAGGTAAGTTTGCTGCATCTCTGGTAGAGTCTTATTGTTTTTAATTCAAATATTTTGAAATTAGCCTTACAATTCATCTTGATCTGAACCATAAAAAAACTATTTTTCATTTGTTTACAAGATTAGGAAATTTTGCTACTTTCAACTGTATGTACTGACCTACAAAATTCTCTGTGTCACAAGTGAGCTTTCCATACATTTTGCCTCTATCTGTGTATTCATTCCTCAATACAGTCAATTTTTACTTATAAACAATATATATTGACACCCAAAACAATTTAAGCATATTGAACAGTATATAATTATATCATTGTTCTGAATTAAAAAAATTGTACAATCCATCTTTTGGTGTATACCACTTTAAGCAATATATTATGCTTTTTTATTATGCTATTTTATAGTTTTTTTTGTAAATTGCTCACATTCCCATACACACGTATACACAATTATATCCCAATAGAATAATTTTATGTACTTGTTCCTGATTCTTCTTTATTCATGAATATCCTCAACTTTATTCCACATATCAATGCATATAGATAGCTCTTTTTATTGCTGTTGTTGGTTTTCTTTAATTTACTTATTTGCTGATAATTAGATTGCTTCAGGTTTTCCATGATTTCAAGATTGTGTTGACTATCCTTATATTTAATTATTTTCCTTATATTTAAATATTTATATTAATTTAAATCCTTATATTTAAATATCCTTATATTTAAATATTTTCTTGTCATGAATCTTTCCTTATCTAACTTCCTGTGAGCTATTAACTGGATAATCATGCTTTCTGTTTTAAGACACAAACAGATACAGAGGATCTGCAAAAGAGAATCATGACATTCTATTGCTCCTACATTTACATGGTATGGAACAAAAACTAACTGCCAGATGGCATGGGTAAAAGAACCCAGGTGGCAGAGTGGACTCTTCAGCCACTAACTGCAGGCCTTTATTTTGAACCCACCAATCACTCTGCAAGACAAAGATGTGGCTTTCTGCTATAAGCCAAAATGTCATTCTACTCTCTGCTGTGTCCTAGGGTGTCACGATGAGTGCAGCAACTCAACAGCAGTCAGGTATCTTATCCCCAATGTCTGACCAGAGAAGATTGCAGTTTGCTTGTCGCCTTATCTCATTGAGTTCTCAATCAAAGATGATTTGGTACTCAAACACTTCCTTGAGACAGTTGTTGTTTGAATTATGATTAGTGAGAATATTTATTATCCTATTATTCTATTTTGATAAAACCTGACATTTATTGATTTTCAAAAATAAGCTTCAAAAATATTTAGACATTATATAACATCAATGTAATATAGTTAAAGAAAAATGGGAAGTCCATGAACTCTTTGATAACTTATTTTCACATTCATTAATTCCATTAAAAATTTAAGTTGACTAAATTTCTTATTTCCTTTCTGTGCATTCAATGATATCAATAAGTCAGAACAGAATATAGATTTAATTTTTTCTCCTCTCTCTTTAGAAATGCATGAAGTATAGGGTGAATTGATGTAAACAATCTAAAATTGGGAAACTTCAGTAATCTAAAATGGGTGTTCTTTATGAATATTCTCTTCCTCATATATTGAGAAGCAAAAAACATTAATAGTGAGCAATTTCCTTTAATTCAAAAGGTGTATCATGTACTTACTTTTCAATTAGAATAAAAATAATCTTTTGTAACACATTGTGTTTGTCTGGGTAAACTAGAGAAACAAATTCATAGACATGCATATGGATATAAGGGAAAGGTTTATAGACAAGAGGAATGGGACATTGAGAAAGCACACCAACCCAGTCCAACCCAAAGTCATAAGTCCAATATTAGGCCATATGCCGCATCCCAGGCTTTAAAGTCTTCTTCTGACCCACGAAGTCACAGGCCAGTGGGTACAGAATCCCGGCGCTGACAGGGGTCTCCCCATGGCTCCTCGCTTCCAGGGCTCAAGGTCCTTCAAGAGCATCCAGCAGGGCTATCCACATGGCTTTGCCAGCCTCAGAGGTCTGGTTGCATCAGGGTAAGACCATGTGGCTTCTCCTTCGGCTCCTTTAGCTCCTCGGATGCTACCATCTTGTCTTGTGTAGTTCCTCATCTCTGAGACTAACTCCCAACAACTGGGGAGATAGTACCTCATCTCCACAAGGGGAATATCGAGAGATTTCCCAGATGTCAGGAGAGAGCCAAACCCACACGGAGGCCTCATTGGCTACTCAATGGTTATCTCCAGATTAACAGGTTAGACTCCACCCCTACATCTCAATCATGCAATTAACATAAACACATAACCACCACACATACTAAATTAACAATGATTAGAGATATTCTAAGCAAGAAAGAAATATTAAATGAGACCTTTATATCCTTTCAGTTCAAAGCCTTTAAGTAACAAGCAGTTGCTTATTAAATAAAATATATCATTGTAGCATAATCCTTAACCCACTGCATATTACATTTCAATAAGTCTTACTATTTCTCTTATGTTTCCAACACAAATATATACAATTATGAGTTCTTTTATAATTACCCTCTGGTAAAAGTTGATTTGTTCTATCATAACACTATTCTGAATTTTGTATATG
Source organism: Nesogale talazaci (assembly GCA_004026705.1). Classification (NCBI taxonomy): domain Eukaryota; kingdom Metazoa; phylum Chordata; class Mammalia; order Afrosoricida; family Tenrecidae; genus Nesogale; species Nesogale talazaci. Next base: position 3,087 of record PVJH01005690.1, on the reverse strand, counting down.
AGCCAATATCATTTATGATAACAATAACATTGAACAAATGCTGATAAGAGTAGCTATGTGTGATAGAAGCTTAATGATGAATTTGAACTCAATTCTTGTAAGTGGCAAACTCATTGTATGATGATCAGTTTATGTCAGTGACTATGTCTGAAAATGTTCCATGGATTGTATATAGGCCTGGGTTCCTGGAAATAATTCATCCTTCTGGCACCACAAACTGCATGAAGAATAATAACAAAATGATGTATAACATCAATCTAATTTAGACCTCTCTACAGTATCTTTCTGCATCAATATTTCAAATATTTAAGGGACATGAAATAATAAAGAGCACCAGTACACTGTACATTTCAACTTTAATTGGAGATTGGGAATTTTCAACTCTACATGAAATCTAAATCATTGAAGATAACATTTTTAAATGTATATCCTTTTTTAAAGAAGAATTGGATATTGGATTTTGTTTTGGGTAGTGGTGGTGATGAGGTACTTTATAAATGCATCGATGGTAAAGTGACCAGATGTCCCGTTTTCTTAAGAATTTAATAATGTCCTGCAGCATTTTAAAATTTAATAAATATATTATAATACTATTTTTACATTCTATGAATTTTTGTTGCTCCATATAGACCAAATTTTTAATCAAGGACATCCCCACCCCTCCCCACATCTCCTGTCAATGGTGTCCCACTTAAAATCTGGTCGCTTTAAGATTGGGCTTGCATTTGTAAAAGGAGAAATTTCATAATTACTCCAAAAACAATAGTAATCATGCTCTCTACATTTGAAAGACTTTAAAATGTCATTGTTCTATATTTTCTCCAGTTGAAAACAAGCAGTATCTCAAATTGAACAAATGTAAATTTTAGGTGAATGGGTAGAAGGTTATAATGAGATTGCAGATTTTGCCTTTTGGTAATCCTGGAATCATGACCAAAGCACATTAGTAAATGTTGACCTGGTGTGAAGGCATCCTATCAGCTTAGCTATTAAGAGTTACCTCCGGAAATTCGGGGATGATGGCCACCAGATTGGAAGCCCACGCCCGGAGCTCCTGGAGATCGGTGAGTGGGGGTGACACAGGGAAGGGCGGGGCTCTCAAATTGGGTTTTGTTACTCCAGGAAAGCTCAGAGCCCTCCTCTTAACCAGGAGCAGGCGCGACCCGCACGCCCGAGCTCCTCACGGACGCCGCCTGCAAAGACTTGGCGGGTTCTTTGTGCCTGCGGAATCCAGGGCACCGCTCTGCGACCCTGAGATCTGGGACCTGCAGTTAATCAGCACCCTCGCGCAATCGCTGACCAGTCCTCCCCACCCCAAGGAGCTCAGGGTGCCCAGGGGATATTTCATGCAGACCCACACCTCTTGCTCCCCACCCCCAGGGACTCCTGTGTCCCCAGAGGAATGGTGGGCCAGCCCCTTCCCCACCCCAGAGGCCCGCGCCCAGGCGCACTTAAGGGCGCCACCACAGCCCAGGATAAGATCAAGCCATCCCCTAAACCCAAGCCTGCCCACCTGGGCCACACTTTCTAGCAGGAGTGAAAGGAACGCACTCCCCACAGTCCCAGGCACTCCTCACAGACGCTGCCTGTTCAGGGCGCCTGCCCCAAGGTCCGCGACAGAGAGGTCCACTTTACATTGTCTCCTGGGTAAACAGACAGCTGGTCCTCCCCACCCCAGAATACTAGAGGATTTTTTCCCACATATCTGTGGCAAGTGCCCCTAGCCAGGAACAGATCACCCAACTCCCAACCCACCCCCTAAACCCATTCCCCTGCTCAGCCAACATGCTCCATCAGATCTGCAAGGCCTAGCTGCAAACAGTTCCTTAGGAAAGCTATAATATAAAACCAGCCTTCTAAAGAAAGACCCAAGGGCCACAAAACACCAAGGAAAATGCCACCTAATACGAATAAATCAAACAAAAAACAGCTAGCACTTTCCACAGTATCAAGAAAAGAGAAACTGGATCTGATGCAAGATCAGCTGGACCTAACAGCAGTCATAGAAAATGCGGAGATCTATCAATTACAGAAAGAAATCTTCAAGATGTTACTAACACGTATGCAGCTCTTGAGCGACGCATTAAAGAAGAAAGAAGAATAGATACAGGAGATAAAGGTCACGCACCAAAGGGAAATCCAGGGACTGAAGAGTGAGCTAACAAAAACTAATAGTAAGCTCTCAGATTTCGGCCAGAGACTGCAGGAGGCAGAGAACAGGACAAGTGACCTAGAGGACCCGCTAGAAATTAATAAATGGGAGAAAAAATCTAGCAAGTCTATGAGAGAAGCAGAAGAAAATATTAGATGCCTGGCTGATTCTATGAAAAGAAACAACATTAGGATTATCAGTCTGCCAGAGGATGAGGCATCAAGAAAACCAACATCCAAAATAGTGAGGGAAAGCTTAGAGGAAAACTTCCCTAGCTTAATGAATGAAAACCATATAACCATACAGAAGGCGGGAAGAACACCAGCTAGACTAAACCCCAAGAAGAAAACACCAAGACATATAGTTGTTAAACTATCGAATTATGAAGAAAAAGACAAAATTATGAGAGCAGCTAGGGAAAAAAGGGCAATCACATATAAAGGCAAACAGATAAGAATATGCTCAGACCTATTGATAGAAACTATGAAGAAGAGGAGAGAGTGGAGCAGCATATTCCGAAAATTGCAGGAACATGATGCAAACCCAAGCATACTCTATCTAGCCAAATTATCTATCAAAATTGATGGAGAAGTAAGAGTCTTTCCAGATAAGGAAAATCTCAGAGAATATGCCAAAAGGAACCCAGCCCTACAAAAGATTCTCAATGACCCACAACAACAACGACCCAACACACGCAGAATGAATCTACCCAGAAATAGCCAAAGGGATAACAGCCCCCCCAAGATAACTCTGGCTCAGAGATGGAAGAAAGGCAAGAATGAACCACAAACATATATTGACACAACCTATGGAAATAGAAAAACATCCAATCCAAGAGCGATAAAATGACAACACAGAGTGCACAGATAGATGTAATAACCCTAAATATTAATGGATTGAACTCAGGCCTTAAGAGACAGAAATTAATAGACTGG